>JBAMBL010003232.1:0-51424 GCA_037043405.1 Drosophila subquinaria | reverse complement strand
CGAAGCCAGCTGTGTATTATACATACATATGTTAAGTTTCCGAAATGTAAATAACACATGTAAATAACATTAGCGCTAGCATTAGCATTCCACCTACATATGTATGTTACTCTCCATATTTCACACTCTCTTTTAATTTACATAAACATATGTCACATATTACACATATATATGTACACACTGATTCTACAAGTCATCCGCCACAGCACACGAAGTGCATTTCTACAGAATAAAGTTTCTAATTTCAAAAGTCAAAAGTGCTTTTTTATCCTTGACGCCTCCACTCCAAACATTGGTCCTTCGAGCCGGATATCCTTCCTGACTCGCCCCAGCTAGTTCCTTGGTGAAACAAGATAAGTAATGCATTTTTATTTATGCTTCATATCCCATATATGAAAGCCTTCTACATACCGACATACATACATATCCCGCCATATTTTTTATATATTCCAATATAAATTATATGTATGTATGTTTCTTTCCAATTCGTCCAATTGTGTCCAGCATCCGCTAATAAAGTCCAAGTCCGACTATAAACTCTTACAAGCAAATCATATGTTCAACCAAAATAAATATACATACATAAGTATATTTATTGACACTTATGTACGTGATACATTTCTATAGTTCCGTTTTCCACTGCAACATATACAAAAAAAACATCACATAATAATATTTTATTCTAAATATTATATACAAGTCGCTGTCATCTCGTTTTGCAATATATTTTCTCCTAAATATTATTGCATTTGTCATTGCCGCCTACGTTGTGACATACATACATATGTACTTACATATGACACACACATAGTGGCGTATGTATGTACATATTTACAAGCGTTGATTAGTCCCAATTCCACTGAACACTTAAATAACATATTGAACATTTTACCGCATGCATATTATATTCTATTTAACTAACACATTTCTACAAAACATTTACGCAACTACAATATCGCCGGCAATAAGCAGCAACAAGTGATAACATATTTACATACGCACATATGTTCACATATTTTTGTGCTGCATACATACATATATGTACACATGCATATGCCGGCAACCACAAACATTTCCACACATAAAACACAAATACATCAGCTGATCGAAAACATTAGGCGCGTTCCAAAATATTGCATGTAATACAATACTTATTCCACTCAGCTATATTAAGTTAATAAGTATTGTATTATCATATTTATTCCACTCGCGCATAATTCCAAAACGTAAACAAACTATCGATAAACGCAATCGAGATCATCAGCTGTAATCATCGCAATCAATCGATGCCTACTGTCCAATCGATTCATCGGTCACTTATCCAGTGAAAATCATCGTTTACAAAATATCGTCGTTTCCATTGCGATTTTCAAACTAAATACAAACAAAAAAACAAATTATCAGTTTTTTTTAAATAAAATTTATTTTCTTTGTTTAAAAAAAGTAATAATCCAATTTAAACATTTTTTAATATATAAAATTTATTAGAAAACTGCATCCAGTTGATTCTTTGGGATTTTTTTTGGTTAACCGATTATCTCCTTTTCTTGTTATTATCACTCTCCTGTGTTCCAATAACAGAAATTAAAATCCAAATTACAATAATTCATTGTGGTAAAATTCATCGCATCCCCAGCAGCCTCTCTCCATCTTTTCTATTGGCTTTTTGGTTTCGTTTTCGGGTATCTGATACTTAGAAAAAAAAGAAAGAAGTCTATTCCTTTGAAGTTTGGAAACATATTATGTCAGAAGGGTCAAAGGGGACAGATCGAACAGCTAAGGATCAGCTAACCGTCCCAACCGCTAGCACTGCGCGTCGCTCTTCTGCTTCTTCTATCCCATCGGGCACGCGAACGCCTTCTGATACAAAAGGTTCCTTCAGATCAGTTGACAAGCCGAAATCCGCTTCCACTCCTCGTCTTTCGGTTTCGCCAGCATCAGCTTTAAGGACATCATCCAACACAGGATCGATAAAACCCAAGCGTGAACCCTCTGCACTCGCTTCAAAGGCAGGGTACTCTCAACGTAGTCCGGTAAAAACCAGATCCATTGGAAAAGCGTCACCTTCGGCTTCCACAATGGCGTTATCCAGCTTCATCTCCGTAACCGACAAACTTTGCCAGTTTGAGTCCCGCGTCAACACTCCCCCGTCCGACGATGACAATATCTTCACATTTGAGGTCCGCCGAGACCGTTTACAAATCCTGTGGGATAAAGTTGAGGCGGAGTACGAAGTGTGCTCAAAAGCACTCAGCCAAGAGGCGGGCAGTAACGATGTGCCAGCGATGGAGTCCAAATACGATCACTGCTACACCGTATACGAAAGGTGTATTTCCAAATTGAAAGGGCAAATCAGTCGGGCAGCTGTGCCAGCCACACAAGTCGTACCAGCGCCCCTTTCCTATTCCGGGGGCTGTCGTCTCCCTCCGTGCGACACAGAAGTGTTCCATGGAGATTATTTGCGTTGGCCCACGTTCCGTGATCTTTTTACGGCAATATATATCAACAATCCAAGGTTGACTCCAGTTGAGAAATTGTATCATCTCAACACCAAAACAGCGGGTGAAGCCAACGATATTATCGCCAAATTTCCACTAACGAATGATGGTTTCGCATCAGCGTGGAATGCGCTCAGCGAACGATACGCTAACAAGCGGCTACTTGTCACGAGTCAGCTCAAGATTCTTTTTAACCTGCCCTCGGTTAATAGCGAATCAGGTGCAGCAATAAAAGATCTTCATAGCACCATCCAACGTTGCTTAACAGCTCTTGAACACTCCGAGATTTCCACTTCTTCCTCGTTCGCAGATTGCATTCTGGTTTTCCTGTGCACATCCAAGCTTCCTAAGCTTACTGTGTCTCTTTGGGAGCAATCCTTATCAAAGAGCTCCGGGATTCCGGCTTGGAGCGATTTGGACTGCTTCCTTAATGAGCGCTATCGCACCTTAGAGCAGATAGAGGATTTAAAACCTACTTCCAACTCTCAGAGCGTTTCCAATTCATCCTCCCGTAATAGCGCAGGCTCTAAGAGGTTGAATTCTTTCGAAGCAAAGGTTAGCATGAAAAGCAAAACGTGCGATTTGTGCTCCAGGGAAAATCATCCAGTCCGCTTGTGTCCTCGTTTTTTGCAGATGTCTGTCAATGAACGGGGGACATATATTAAGCAGAAAAAACTCTGCTTGAACTGTTTCGCGAGAGGCCATCAATTGCGAGAATGCACGAGTGCGCACAATTGTTTTACATGCAAGGGTCGGCACAACACTCTACTGCATCGAGGCGAAGCCGCCTCTTCGACATCCAATCCTGCGACTACGTTAAATGAGAACGCTGCTTCTTGGCAACCTTCTAATTCCAATATACAGTCCACTCCAATTCAGTCAACAGCAAATGTTCAAAATTATTTTGCTGCGAACAGCCAAGGTGTTCTCCTCGGCACAGCGGTCATAAATGTATGTCATTTGGGATCTACATATACCGCTCGTGCTCTGATCGACTCAGGATCTGAAGCCACCTTCATTTCTGAACGATTATTCCAGACGATAAAGTTGCCATTCCAATCCGTACACGCGCAAGTCTCAGGACTTAACCAGGCGATTGCAGCCCAAGCTCAAAAGCTATGTCACTTCCAAATGGGTTCTCCTGCGAAACCGAGATTGCGCATAGAAACTTCCGCGTTCGTTATTCCTCAATTGGCAGGTAATTTGCCTTCATACACGATCCCACAAAGTTCATTGAAGAATCTCCCAAATATCGAGTTAGCCGATCCCTCTTTCTATCGGAGCTCACAGATTGACGTTCTCATAGGAGCGGATATCCTTCCATCCGTGATTTTAAGCGGCTCCTATCCGAATATCTGCGGCTCACTCCTTGGGCAGGAGACAGTTTTCGGCTGGATCCTAACTGGCCCAGTTTCAAAGATCGTGCCTAGTTCCATCTCCTCTTTCACAACGCGAATTTCGGTCAGCGATGGAGGGGAGCTCGATAATCGTCTCTCCAAATTTCGGGCGGTGGAGGATATTCCAACTAAGTTGGTCAATGAGTCCGATTCCTTCTGTGAATCAAACTTTGTTCGGACGACTTCACGGAACGGATGTGGCAGATATGTGGTCCCTTTTCCATTCCGAAATCCTGGCAATATCGTTTTGGGTCATTCTAAATCAATTGCACCTGCTCAATTCCTGAAAAACGAGAGTCATTTATCCAGAAGCGTCTTTTTAAAAGAGCAGCACAACTCTGTGCTCCAAGATGATCTCGATTTAGGTCACATAACACCAGTTTCTCCGCATGGCATCTCCGCAAAATTCCATTTCTATGGTCACGCTGTTTTTAAACCTGATAGCACCACTACTAAGTTACAAGTAGTTTCCAATGCATCTTGTCCATCTTCAAATGGCAAGAACCTGAATGATATCCTTCATCCAGGACCCATTCTGCAATCCGATCTCACTATGCAGATCCTTAAGTGGCGACACTTTCGGTATGTCTTTAACGCTGACATTACGAAAATGTGTCGTCAAATCCTGGTGGACCTCGAGCATATTCCGTATCAACGAACTCTTTCCCGAAAGGCAGATGGCGAGATCGGAGACTTTGAGCTAAGCACAGTAACTCTCGGAGTGAATTGTGCCCCATTTTTGCCACTCAGAGTCCTTCGACAAGTCGCCCAAAACTTGCAGTATCCTCTCGCAAGTAGTGTCAGTTTCCATACAAAGGCGCGTCGAAAAGGTGACTCTTCTTCTGACGGAGGAGAGTATTCTATGGCCGTCTACATTGGGAGACACGTCTCAAAGCGGATCCTAAATTTAAGAGAACAACCTGCCTGTGCTGTCCAACTAACCTCCGTGTGTTTTCTGTCAAGTTCTTTCGTCCACACTAAGGATACTTCTTTATTATTTTTAGTTTCCAAACACAACGTAAAGATGCCAGCACGCAAACCCACACAGCACGACCGTCCCATCGGTGTCGACTCCTTCCGTTGTCGGGTGTGCCGAGGAGTGCATGCGCTGCGGAAATGCCAGCGCTTCCTGCGACTCACAGCCGAGAAGCGCCTCCGAGCAGTGCTTATTAATAAGTACTGCCCCAACTGTCTCGCGCATCAACACTCGGGGCAATCCTGCCGCAGCGCTGGCAGATGTAAGGTCTGCAACAAGGATCATCACACCCTCCTCCACATCAAGGAAATTCGGCCATCCAGGAGGCCGGAACGAGCAGCAGGTCGACGAACGTCTCCGTCTTGTCCGCGGTCTCCAACCGCCCCTGAGCAATCGCCGCAGTCTCCCCCCCATCCTATCCGCACGTCATTGACGTCACTGGTGCAGCACAACACAGTGAGCGTCCTGCCGACGGCTCTGGTGAAGCTTGAGGTCGGATTAAAACGGTACGATATCCGCGCCCTGATCGACCCGTGCAGTCCCACCAGCCGCATCGCTACATCTTTGGCAACGGCCTACGGGCTATCCGTCACCCGTGTGGGTGCGGAGGGTGTCTGCACGGTGATCCTCCGATCACCGGTAACGGACTTCCGCCGGGAAATCCTCCTCCAACTCGACCCCAAGCTCGAGTGTCGCACTCCACTGCGCACCATCTCCACTGATGCAGACCAATTCAAGAGCATCGTTTTGGCCGACAGTCATTGGAATCATCCCTCCACTATCCGCTTGGCTCTCGGAGCCGATGTGTACTCCCACATCATTCTAACCGGTGTTATACCGAGCGTGCCCGGTCGACCGATAGCTCAGAACACCGTTTTTGGTTGGATCCTGTCTGGAACATGCGGCCAGTGATTGCCTTTGCAATATATTGCAAGGGGGGGAGTATGTCGAAGCCAGCTGTGTATTATACATACATATGTTAAGTTTCCGAAATGTAAATAACACATGTAAATAACATTAGCGCTAGCATTAGCATTCCACCTACATATGTATGTTACTCTCCATATTTCACACTCTCTTTTAATTTACATAAACATATGTCACATATTACACATATATATGTACACACTGATTCTACAAGTCATCCGCCACAGCACACGAAGTGCAACCAAAAAGTGAAAATAAAGTTCTAATTCAAAGTTAAAAGTGCAAGTCTTGTTTTAATCGCCACCACTCCAAACACTCTACTTAAAACTCTCGTCTTCTTGCTCTTTCTTGTACACCAAGTCTGTGTCTGGCAGCCTCGCAAGTGCGAAAGCATTAAGCATTAGCCACTGAAGCAACTTTAACTTCAGCTCCAGAGACATTGAAGACAAGCATTTGCAATTATGAGAAGCACAAGGCACGAGGCACGATTGAGTTTGATGGGCGCATCGTGTGGGCGTGGCAACATGAGTGTAGCCCAAATTGTAACATATTCGAGCTGGCCAACTAGTTGGCTGTTGGCAACGAGGTGCTAAAGCATTTGCTGCTTTTACAGGGCCAAGAAAGTAGACAAGAAATTAGGCCATTTAACATGCGGCTGACAAAAAATACTCGTACATACTTTGAAAGAACAAACAACAACAGAGATTGGTAAGAAAATTGTCTAAAATATGTTAACGAGCTGCGGCAATAACTGGCAACTGGCAACTGAAACATTCAAACGAGTCGACAAAAAGCATCAATTGAAATTCCTTAACTAGTCTACAGATCACGTCGTCTTTTCCACTCTTACACTCTACCTGTCTCTGTCGCTCTATTGAGCTAAGCTACCTGTTGCACAGGTGTTAAGTGCTTAGACACATAACAACAGTAACAATAACAAATGGAAAACGTATCGTCAGTTAGACGCCGTTTGGTAATTTGAAACTTGTTATAAGCAAAGCGTTAATCAATTTTTAAGCAGCACATTCAATAACAAAAATCTCCAAGCACTTGCTGTTTATGTAAAATATAAAGAAAAAAAAACAACAATAACATACATGTTATGAAGAAAGAAACCAATACACGAGTAAAAAAATCAGAGGAAGCAGCAGAAGCTAAACAAACAGAGTCTAAACTGAAATTTCCATTGACTCGACTGCAATTCGGTTCAGTTGTGCGGCAATTTTCAACTCGAGCGGTTCGAGGCAACAGCACACACACAGACACACATACACACACACACATACAAGCACATACAACCAATCAACCATTTTAATTTTTTTTTTTTTGTGAGTGCATTTCCAAGTGTTGTTCTGAGTGATATCAATAATCAAAAGTCCTTTTCAAAACAAATAATGAATTTGGCAAGATGTCGGAATAGCTGAGAGCACAAAATCATAAATTCCAGAATTTCTATTTTGTGTATTTTTTATGAGTACAGCGGCTATGCCTCATCTAGTCAATTGCATTAGTTTGACAATTCCAACGAATCGATATCAATTGAAAAGAAATGTTATGCATAAAATTCTGCTTAAAGTGTTCATTGGATTTTCATTTCACGTTAAGATACGAAAGGAAGTGCGCATATTATTCTCGAGTGTGAACCATTTTGTATGTAGTTTTATTAATGATTTTAATACTTTCCTACAAAACGATATTCACTTGTTAAAGTAAGATAAAGTATTAATATTTACAAGTTCCTTAGAAGGGTTTGACATTTGTTCTTAAGGAATAGTTACATCTAAGTAAATTTTGATGTGCTTAATTTATTCATCAAAGATCAGATCATTAATTGTACTTTTTATGAACTATCATTCCTCTTCATTCTCTTTAAGTGTATACGCATTAAGTATTAAGATATTGTAATGTATCAATTATGAAAACTCTAACTATTCTCTATACGAAATCTGATTGGAATTTAGAATGTGATCATTGTTTAAAAACCTTTAAATATTTGTGTTTGCTGAGCATTAAATTTTTAAATCTTAAAATCTTAAAAATCAGTTTCCATAAGATCATTTTAAAGAATTTTCTACAAAAATTGTAATTTATTAAATTTCAGCCAAACTTGTCGACACTCATCTTAGTTACTTCATAAATATGTTCCGTGCCATGCATTTCGATTCCCTTTTAGCGAATGTTACCTGTAATTAAACCTCAATAGAATTTCGCCAAGCACATTTTAAAGGGGACTCTCTTCTTAATTGTGTTGCAAGTCTTTCAGGTTGTTTAAACATGTTGCAGTTGATGAAAAGCTCTTGGGCAAGGATGCTTGAAGAGAAGAAGATAGATACGGAGAAGCAACATTCAACTCGTTATCTACGGACAAAAAGCAACAATGAGCTATAGTTTATTGTAATATCTATTGGCCAAAGAGCCGAAGTTGTAATGCAATCAGCAACAGGCAGTGAAAAGCGGCAAAAACAGGCGGGCAACTTTTTCCATTAACACACAAAAGAACCGAAACCAACAATACAACACACACACAGACCAACACGCACACACACACAGACCAACACGCACACACACAGACACACACATATTACCAACACTCCCACACAACGAAGCTAAATTATATTTATTTGCTTAAATGTGTGCATGTAGTGGGATATAATGAGCTTTCGAATTGAAGTTTAGTTACATTGCATATTTACTCATACTTATTACATTGCTTTGCATATGGGCGTTTCAACAAAAAGGTCTAAAAACTTATAATTTTCTTTCAGAAGTATTCAAGATACTTATTTAAACAACCTACACATGAAATATTTTATAAGGATGCACAAGCTTAGTTATCTCTATATTTGCCTGTTCTCAATCACGAAAAAGCGATTCAAAATACATACAAGAAAACACTTTAAATTTATACATAGAAAAATTCTTAATACAATTCGAGTTCAAGTCGAAATTTACTTTTTTTTTTTAAGTTAAAGATATCGCTTTTTTCCCAGAATTTTTCTTTTAACTGAGGTTCAAAACTCTGCGAAAAGCTAATTTTACTTAAAATCAAAGAAAATGGTTAGAGTTTTTTATAAATGAAATTAAAATTAAAGTTTAAATGTGCTTAGAGATTGAAAAAGAAAAAAAATAGGCAGTTATTAATAGACAGAGAATAATTTTTAAGAATAATGAATAGAAAACTAACGATTGCAATTCCAAAAGTCGAACATATGTCGCTAGGAAAAATTTTCAAATGCAACAAACATGAAAAATGAAAAGTCAAAAGTCAGCTAAATATTTTAGATTAACAAAAATATAAAACATATTATTTTAAGTTAAGTTTACGAATAAAATATAAAATAAATTATTTGATGTTAAGTTCATGAATAAAATATTGTATTTTCCGCCGCTGATACTCCAGACGTCTTTATGTCTTTTTCAGCAGCAGCCGCAACAAACGAACGAAAATTATAGAAAAAACAAAAAAAAAATGACTGTTAAAGAAAACAAAGTCAGAGCCAACAATTAAGCGCTTTAAATGGGGATAATACGGCCGAAGGGACAAGATAGTGTAGCATGAGGACGAACGTGCAGAGGGACGAATAACAATTTCCATAAACATAAACAACAGTTTGAGCGCATAAACAAGTGGAAGAATGTCCTGTGGCAGAACTGGCAGACCACAATTTAATTGCAAATTATGCGGGACAGTGTTGGCCAACTACAACACATCTAATAGTCAACGGCGCCTGCCAACACTGCAAAAGTTTTTGCCTTGGTTTCTATTTTCATTTCACTTACATTTTTCTTTTTTATTTACTTTATTCATTTTTTGTTTGCATTGTAATAAAGTTACTTGAGATTTATGCACATTTAAAACGGTTTCATGCCAAACAAGGCAGCATTTTTGGGCGAAAGATGCTCTGAAATATAACACTTCAATAAATTGGTACGAAAAACGATAGCGCCAAGTGGCAAAACTTTCAATTTCCACTTGTTTCCAGTTGTTGCAGTTGCAACGAATGCTGTGCATTTGTTTTTTTTATACTACCTTTATTTTTATGTAGCGTAAAATTTGAGTTTAATTTCTGTTTACCTTGCGATTAACAATCCTCGTTTAAAACAATGCACCTGTTTTTTCAGAGCTGCTTATTTTAGCTAATGCGACTTTGCAACTATGTGCTGGTCAAACATGAGTGCTCACAGAATGCTAATGAATGCATTCGAAACTTAAAATAAAAAAATCAAGTTAGTGATAACACTTCAAGTTTTTTCTTTATTTATGTAGAGTACCTATTGCAATTAATTTTCTCTTTACCTTGCGATTTGCAGATACCGCTCAAAAGTAAGCAAGCTTCTTATTTCAGCCAATTTGCAAAGTGCATGCTAATCATATAATCATATACGCTATAAGCTCACTGTATTCAATCAGAGCTTAGAACATCTGTAGATTGAATGACAACGCAGCTTTACATTGATTAAGAGTACATTTTGCAAATTAATTTATGTTTGCTTTGTGATTTAGGTAATGAGCTTACAATATTTCAGTACAGAAAATCACTTTTGAGAGACATGGATCAGGATTGTTATAGACAAGAATTAAGTGAGACTTTACTTAAATGAATTGTGAAGAATTATTAAAACTGTTGTTAGCTATGTTTTTTCTTTCATGCAAGTTATTAAAGACTTTTGGGAACTTCTTTGAAAACTGTTATTTTGTAATTACAAAATTAAAGCCAAAAATTAAAGTGAAAATTGTTTTCAGAGACTTTCATTTAATTAACGATACACATTTTAGAATTGCAAAAGCTATAAATAAGCTTTTCATACAGGTGACTAAAGGCCAGACTGGTGCCATTATTATTCAAAAATTATTCTGAATTGAAAAAAGCAACAACTATGAAATCACACATCTCTATTATTCGTGTTATTAAAAATAAGCGAAGAGATTACCAGAGAATACCAGCTGCCAATTTAATGAAATGCCATTAAATACTTAGGCACATTTGCACACTCACACTCACATTAATCAGGGTTATTTACCCAGTTTTTGGAAATATTTATGTATGTCTAAAAGTGTGTTTTAGTTTTAACTCATGAACATGCGCTCTTTTACGATTAACACGCATAACAGCACTTTGTTGGCACACCTACACTTCCAGTTACACTCAAGCACACACACACACACTTGCGCTTACATGTCATTAATGTGCAACGCACAAAAGTATGCAATATTAATTTTTCGCACTAAGGCTTACGTTGAGTTTCGGCAGAGCCTTCGAGTGTGCGTATATGTGTGTGCGTATGTACGCGTGTTGCAATAATTATAATGAATAAATAAACACACTCATCTCGCACAGACTCGCACTACTAACTGAATTGTGAATGCACTCAAATCAGGGTCTGGGGCTTCGATTTTGACATATTGATGCATCCGATGATGTGACCTTCGCTTCGGAGCCTTACGTGCTAAATGCTGACAGCTGCACTACGTTCATTTTAATTATTCATTCAGATTGAAGCAAATCCCACATGAATGATCATCATTATGATGCTTGTTGCTGGCGGTAAGCTGCACCTCACAAATCTAATAACGTTGTCAACATTTTGAGCCGACTGAACCGGTTCGCGAGTGCCAAAGCTGTCAAGTGGTCTGCGGTACAAAAGCAATACAAGTTCTAATTGCTTATAATATGGATATCAATTAAGAGAAGCGATAAATTGTTGATTGCTGCACAATTAGATGTGGTTTGCATCGGGTTCGGTATCTCATTTACTGGTTTGATTTTCAGATAATAATAAAATGTTCATTTTCTGTAATCAAAACTGTAAAATACAAATTAAAACTATATTTGGTAATTAATTTGGTTTAGTTTCAACTACACGCTTGTGTCATTTTATGTATATAACACTTGATTTTTTAGTGGCGTTAATTGCCGATAACATTAACCCAAAACGAGGCGAATCTATCCCAATCAATAGAATTGAATTTTAAAACATTTTTCAATTTAAACACATTGTTTTTCCGACGACCACTCGTGCACCAATTTGATAATTTCACAACCGACTAACGGATACTGAGGGAAAAATCAGTAAAGAATATTTTTACGCTCTGCAAGGATATAAAAAAGAATCGAAACAAAATAAGTAAACAGTGTAGTTGGTAGTTGAAAACTGTAAAATACATCCGATTTGACTTGTGGCTTATGGTATTGGCATTGTAACATAGTTTGTCGGGTTTCAGGGCATTGGACTTGTTGACGTTTGTTGCTAATTAAAGTTTGCTGCCTGCAACCACATTTCGCAGCGACTGTTGCAATTAATCTCAACATAAATTTGCACTCGCACCAGGCAAACAGGCAACAGGCAACAGGCAGCTGGAGCAAGGAATTGGTAAACCGGGTCTACGACCGTCCATCCATAAACAGAATTGACCTTGCTCCGTCCGCGTCTCTTTCTCTCTCGCTCTCTCCTCATATCTGTTTCATCCGGCTTGCTGAGAGGGCAGACGCTCAACTGTTGCAATGCTGCCAATGCTGACCCAATTTTTCACCTGTCTCATGAGCAACGCCAATAAATTGTGCGTCTCGTATGGACAAGGGCCAAGCCATTTAATGGCCATGTCCGACAGTTTGGACTTTAATATTTTTGCGTACTACATCAAAGTCGGAAGGTTCGAGTGATTAAATGAAATTTACGAGTGCCCCCTTATTCGTTGTGCCCCGTGGGTATCTGCGAGGCGCCACACACAGACCGTTTTGCATAGGCGCTGTCAGAGATTGATGTTCCATGTTTTGTCTTGACGGCGGCGCGGGAATTTAACAAGAGAAACAACAACAGCAACATCAGCAACAACAGCAACAGCAACAATAACAACTACAGAGTAACAGCAGCCATAACAATAACAAGCTGATGTAATGAAGTGGCCTACGTGGCGAATGCGTAATATTCATATAGTATACTTGTTCGAGTCTATGAACCCTCGACAATGAACGCAACGGGATGGGATAATGGCTGGCCATCCAGGACAGTCTGTAGATATTGTAGAGAGCGTCCTACGCCATGTCCTTATGCTTTATGAGAACACGAGCAATCATTTGCCTTGCATATACATATGCAATTAAGTGGTTAGATGAGGAAATCGCGACGAAAAGCGGCTATTATGACGACAACAATGACTTCTTAGATTGTAATTATACAGGCAATTGCATCATGTTCTGTCAAACACTTTTAATTTAAAGCGAAATGAAATATTACTCGTTTAAAAAAGAAATTCGATTTTACAGCCAACAAAAGAGCCTGATTACAAAACAAGAATGAATTCAAATGCAAGTGAATGAAATTTAATAAAAACAAAGAAAAACGACTTGTATTTAACAGTCTGTTGTCAATAGTCCGAATAAGATGAATTTTTTGAATGTTACGATATCCTACAACAAATTCTGAAAGAATTTAATTATATGAATACCACAAAAATAGTAAACTTGTGATTACAAAATAAAAGTTAACAAAAATGTAATCACGAAATTGAGATTATGAAAAAAAGTTTGGTATCCAAATGAAAATATATTGTACTAAAAATCGCAAGCTAGGTTGTTCAAAAACTTTGTTCTTTGAGGCTTTTTCTTATTACATTAAATTGAGAAGTTTCAGATATAAAAAACAGAAAATTAGTAAACTTGGAACTAAAATGTACAAATTAAGGAAAATTAAAATTATAAAAAAGTAGCTAAATCCAAAAACAAAATATCTTATTAAAAATCGTGAGTATTTTTTTTTTTTATAATTTTTTGCTCTTATTTGAATTTCTTAAGCTTTTGAAATAGTTTTTGTATATTTCTTTAATTTTATTTTAAATTTTAAACTAAGCTTTTTTGTCATTATGTTGTCAAAAAATACTATTTTAATATTCCGAATTCCCAATTGGTACCAAAGTAAACAATGTTATTTAGAAATAAAGTCGACAATGTTTGGTCTGGTTTATGTCTTGTTCAACTCCAACAGTTTTACTTTCTCAATTTTATAGTCGTGGGACGGAACTGAATGCGGGAACGCAGCCAATAGACTGTAACAAATATGCAGGCAATAACAGAGCACATTCGCATTCGAATAACTCGGAAATAAATATGATGCGATGATGCGATGGTCCAAACAGCACATGACAGGACTACCCAGAGAGCGCATTATGGCAGCGTTGACAAACTGAGTGGATCTGTGGCAGTTGTGTTGGATCTGGATCTGGGTCTGGGTCTGGGTCTGGGTCTGGGTGCCAAGGGATGGATGGCGTAGACGACCCTCATGTTTATGAGCTGCAATGGCGACGCGATGACAGCTGACAGTGGCACCGCACAATCCACACTCCACAATCCACAATCCACACTCCGCCGCCTCATTGCCCACGAGACTCAACCGGGCAATGCTTCTACTCATACCCTAACCGACTGGCAGGGTTTTCTGCATACATCAATATTTGATGTAAATATTTATTGACATTTCGTCATATCACTGAAATTGATATGGGTAAAAAGTTGACAGATTATCGTTATGTAAGTTATATTGATCTATCTAAGTGCTATAAGATAGATCTTAGAATCAACCAACTATATACACAAAATTACGGATACAATTTAAAAAAAGCTGTCAGCTCTGGTCTATAAAAATGCAATTGATATAATAAAATGTTTTACTATCTACTATCGATCTGTTTTGATTTCTATAAACTGGACCTGATAATTGCCCCTTTCTTAATTTTTTAATTTATTCGAAAATATATATAAATAAAAAAATTTTACTAAACCGTACCTCATATTTAGAAACGAAAGTCATTGTCTTTATATATTTTACTAACTAAAACTTTTTTCAACTTGATGAGGAAACAGTGGAAATATAATAACAATTAAATTATAACCTTAAGTTCGATTTTTAAAGGACGTAGTAGTTTCATATTTTTAAAAAATGATTGTTTTAAAAATCAAAGAAAAGTTGACACATTCAAACTTGCATCGAAACATGAAAAAACATCGAAAAATGTATAATCAGTGTTAAAGCCATACCTGTTAAATAATGATTAGTAATCATTATCATTAGTAATAAGATTATTTTTGTTTAAACTAATGATTAAATTACGATTATTTTGGGTTTTGGCCAATTATTTAATGATTACGATAACAAAAAATCAAAAAAAAAAAACTTAAATTATTACGATTATTCAAAATTATCAGAAAAAGTCAAAAATAATCGTTTTGAGTATTGCGGATTATTTTAGATTTTTTTAGATTATTTATGACTATTTGGTAAAAAAATCAAATTATTTTAAATTTTCACAATATAGCATTGTGCACTTTCAAAAATCTCCCTATCTACATATATAATTATAAAATAAAAGGGTATTCATAGTTCGTCCAAAATTTATATACTTGTAATTTTTTGTTGTTCCTTTTTATATGATGCATATACTACATATAGTATACATACATATCTTATAAGTCTGTATGAAGATGCAGTAACCGTTTTCGCTTTGGCTCAAGGGTATGTGTAGGTGTATTGGTGTGGTATTATATATGTATGTGTGTGTGTGTGTGTGTGTGTGCGTGTGTATTTGTAGGTTCGTTTTTATAAGCCAACAGACATTTTATTGCATATGCTGGGCAGCTCACTGTCTGAGGTTATTAAAGTTTCAACATTTGTGTCAAGTCTCATTGCCTGCGGCGGCTGCTGATGATGCCAACGAGATGTGTGAGTGTGTGAGTGTGTGAGTGTGTGAGCGTATGGGTGTGTGGATGTGAGTGGGTGCCTCATTTTATTGCTGAAAAGTGCAATCATAAAACGTTCAAGGCCCCCGTGCAGTGCAACGATAAGCAATAGCAGCAACAACAACAACAACAACAACAATAACAACGATGGCAATCGGCACAATCGGCTAAAACCACCAAGGGAACGTGCATTAAAGTTGGCACTTATGTGGCATACTCTTAGGCGCATTGACTCTCAAATGGAATAACTGAATATTGGCATTTTTGTTGATATTCTATGTACTTGTTGTTTGTCACAAGGAATAAGTAGAAGGCAAATCAACAGCAACCCAAAGAAAACAGACAAGAAACAAAAAAACAAGAAAAAAAAACGACTGTGAAATTGCCTCGCAAGCAGGCGAAACAATTTGAGCCGCCAATCGACCAACTAAAAGCCCATAAAAGCTTATTGAAACAAATCAAGAACAACAACAACAACAATGACAACAAGCACTCAAAATGTGAAATAAAAGCAACCCAAATAGATAAATTCTACACTCGAAAATGAATGGAGGTGCCTTCGGGCCGCAGAGACAGTGGGACAGGCGGCGGTCCTCACTCTAATAAAGTTGTAGACCATCAAATCCGAGTAATAGACAAAAACAAAAAAATTTAACGAAGACGGCGAAAGCAAAGACTCAGCACCAAGGACCAAAAGAAGCGACTGCCAGCAATCCACGCAGGCCATAAATGCTAAATGTAGTATGGGCCAAAGGTCACAGCTGAAATACTCTTGAACCCAAAAAAAACGAACGAACGCAAATAAATGCAATTGCTTTTTGTGACAGACACGCAAATTTTATCAAATATTTGTAACAATTTTGTATATTAATCGAGCAAATGTGAATGTTTTGGGCAAATAAAATTAAATCCAGCTTTTATTTAGCTTTGATTTCGAAAGCACATCGAATTAAATAGCTTTCGGATTTTAAATACCTGCAGAGTGTAGTGTATTAAAATCACATTAAAGCCCGATGCTAATTATGAACTCAATTATGACAAAATTGCTTGATAGAAGGTTTTTATGGTATTCACTATTACACAAAATATTTTTCATCATAATTAAGTTAAGCAAAAATCCTCAACGAAAAGTGCTTTCCCTTAATACGTTTAAACACTAAAAACTAACATAAACAATTGTCTTGAAACTTTCTTTAATTACATGAGGATTCAGAGGATTAAAGGTTACAAGAATATTCGATTCAGATATTAAGCTGTAGCTTCAATTATAGCAGTGAGCTGTAACTGTAATAGCCCTAAATAGCTTTATTTTAACTTTTTTATTTAAATTTAACTAAAGGCAGTCGATACAATTTTTAAAAAATTTAAAATAATATAACAAACTAAAATTTTTGAATTACCGACTAGAATTATATATCAAATTAAAAACCTTAAGCAAGAAGTCGAAATTAGTAAAATTGTTGGGTCTGAGGTATTCGGAAAATTTAATTGTTCCAACATTTGTTAAGAGGGCTCAGAAAAACCCAGAAAATTCCAATCAGATCAGTAAAAGTAAGTTTAGATCTTTCAATGTCTCCATAAGGTGATTGATAACTATTTAATTAAATAGATATTTTGGCGTAAAATTTACATGTTTGTATATTGAAAAACGGTCAAAATGATTATTATAAGTTTGAGTATTAGTTTCAGTGTGAATATCAATAAGAATTAGCAGGGATTAAAACCTTAACCTAAACCGTAACCTTTAACCGGTAAAAACCGATTAAAATTTAAAACCGTAACTGAAACCGTAACCGAAAAGAAAAATTTTCATTTGACCGAAACCTTTAAACCGAAACTCTGTAAACCGAAATAACCGTTTAGTAACCGTTTCATTTATAAGGGTTAATTTCGGTTTTTCATACATCTAAAAATAAAATTTTACTTCCAAACTTTTATAATAAAAATTGTAAAAAAATTTTTATTTTTAATTGTTGTTTAAAAAATTACAAATAAGAGTTATGGTATAATCATTAAAAACAATTTGAAAAACATGTTTTAACTTTAATTTTTATTATAAAAATTTTAAAAACAACTTAAAAATTATTTATATTTAAAAGTTTTGAACTATTTCTATTTTTTTCGACTTATAAGTCTTGTTTGCGATCTCTTATAATTTGTTATTAGTTTTTTATTTTATTTTTGATTTTCTTTAATTTTGTAATTTTGATTTATATGTTAAATAAATGTGTGAATGAAACATTAAGAAAGTAATGCCTTTTTAATTATTATTATTATTATATTATTAATATAATTATATTCTTGCAAAATAAAAATTTTTTTCTGAACCGAAACAATAGCGGTATTTCAAAACTGAAACATACAAAAACCGGTTCACCGTTACGAAACCTTTATTCAAAGATTTTTTGTAACCGATAACCGAAAACCTAAATGCGAACATAACCGAAACCGTAACTGAAACCGATATTCGTTTCGGTTTTAATCCCTGAGAATTAGAATTACTATTAGAATTAGAAACATTGTTAGTGATTGTAAGATTAAGAATTTCTCGAAAGGAATAGGAAAAGGGAGCCTTTCAAGCAAGCTTAACAAGTCGTCAACCCTTTTAAACCAACAAAATAAATGGCGAAAGTAACAGAATCAAGAAACCAAAACGTATATCAAAAATAAGACAAGAAATAAAATAAAACAGTAGCAACAGCCACAACAACCACAACCACAACAGCAAGAGTGGAAGCTGCGTCCAATCAGACAGACAGACAGACTGTGAGACAATTCGACGGTCATTTGCATTGCTTTCTATTGGGTGTGTGTGTGTGTGTGTTAAATTGAATTGAAAATTGAGTGAAGCAGTTTTATGATGTTGCTTTGTATTATAAATCAACAGAGACAGACACGCGTAACTTGGTTTTTGTGCGTCCGATAAAGACATAACAACACCAACTACAAGATGAATCAACCGCAAAGTCTGTTTTGCTGCAAAATGGGGGAAAATTGAGAAATGAATGTGAAAAGCCAAGCCAATGTAGAAATACACATAGAGACTGTTGCTGCTGATGTTGGTAAGCAAATGCAAATATTTGCTGCAAAATAACTCGTAAGTAAATATGAAAATTGAAGCGACAACAACAGTGTTTGTGTAACAGAGAGAGAGGACGTGTGTGTGTTAACATGTGTGTGTCAACAAAGGACATTTCATAGAGGATGGCAGCTGGTGACAAAAGTGGTCATTGTTGTTACTTGTTTGTTTGTTGTTGTTTTTGTTGTTGTTGCTTTGGTGTCACAGCAGCCGCCACTTTGCATGTTCAATGCGAAGACGGCAACGGCAACACAAACAGAACCGGAAACCGGATAAGGGATAACGGAAATGTATCCTAGACGTAACTGTAACGGAAATCTGTTATAGATGTGTCCAAAGTCAGACTAAGCGAATTCTAATTATCTATATAAACAAATAAAAGTTTAACAATTACCAAACTACAGCTATCACTCTCTCTCTCTCTCTCTCCCTCTATCTTGTTTTTTGTCTGTTATTGGCAATTCATGATGATGACGTTGAAATTTTGGAGCATGATGATGAGACACTGTTCACTGAGGAGTTGGGAAAAGTGGCGCTGAGTTTGATACTTGCTGCTGTTGTTGTTGTTGTTTTGTTAACTGAAGCCTAAGTAAATAAGGCCAGATACTCCAGCTTTTCCCTCGTCTCGCCCTAAAGTCAGGCTGTGTTTGTTTATATGTTTTTTTTTTTGTTTCTTTTTTCTTTGTGTTTAAAAAGCTGACGATTTTGGTTTTCGGGATTTGTGTGAGAGGTCAAGCGTTGTTATTACAATTTACAGTGTTTTAATGCTACTCCAATACCCTGTATTCAAATAAAAGGGTGTTTATATACATATATATAATTTAACATAATTCATTTAAATCCTACAATACGAATTTAATAGTATTTTCAAAGCTAAAGACACCTATTGATGGGAACATGAATAATCCAAACATAATAATATTCTAAATATTTTCAAAAATTTCATTATTCTACATTCGGTCTGTTTACAGGGTACCCAACAGTCAAGTTAACAATAATTGCTGTCTTATTTGTTTTTTTTGCGGCAATTAAATAAGCACAGCGACAATGACAGCTCCAATAAATGAGACATTAAAAACCATATGTTATTTTAACAGAATTAACAGAATCAAAAATCACTTAAATTATCATTAGGGCTCACTGACATGACTCCAATTGAATACTGTATCAATATTTGACTAACGATTTCTCATATGTCTATACATTATGAAAGACTACAGAGGTGTGCTTCAAGCGCTGACATTTCTCGCGATTCTACAGCTGGGCAAGCAGGTAAGCTCTTAAAGAAATTTGAGATTCTTTAAAGAATTTAAAGTTATAAATTATATACGAGGGGCTTAACAAAAGTTCGGTAAGTTGACCGGAAAAAAAAGTCGAAATTTTTTTGTTTGTATTTTTTCTTATTCTTCGTCTTTTTTTATCTTTTTGACATAATCGCCATTTATTTCAATGCATTTCTTAAGCCTATAAATCCACTTCTCAAAACATTCGTCAAAGTCCTGTTTTTGAAGCTTTTCAAGTTCAGCATTAACCGCATTAATTATGTCCTCGTTGGTGTTAAATACCTTTCCCCTCAAATTTTTTTTTATTTTTGGAAATAACCAGAAATCACATGGTGCTAAATCCGGAGAATATGGTGCTGGACGTATTTCTTCGATGTCAGAGGTCGCAATAAAGTTGTTAGTTATTTCAGCAGTGTGAGCTGGTGCGTTATCATGATGTAAAAAATAGCGTCGCAACTCTTCATTTTTTCGGTGTTCCAACAAGTTTTTAAAAACTATTGGTAAGCAGTCTTCTGTATACCATTTGGCAGTTACCATCTGACCCTTTTTCAGGGGAATAGCAGCTAAAATTTTTGATTTGGTAAAGAAAACAGATAGCATAACTTTCGTTGCTGACTTTTGTTGCTGACTTTTGTTGCTTTGCTTTAATGGGTGGGTTGGCTCCTCTGGCGCTCCATACCATGGACTGCTGTTTGGTTTCCGGGTCGTATTTGTAAAACCTAGCTTCGTCACCTGTTACGACTTTATTAAAGTTGCTAGACTTTCCATTTTCAAAATTGTTCAAAAAATATTCGGCAAAATGCATTCGAGCTTCTTTTTGGGCCTCATTAAGAATGCGTGGAACCCATCGAGCAGACTTCTTCGTATACCTCAGATCTTGATCCAATATTCGAGATACAGCCATGGCATTCAAGTCCAGTTCATTAGCAATCATTTCCAGGGTAGATCGAGGATTCTGCAAGTTTTGCTTCAACTAGGGCCACATTTCTATCGTCTCTCGAAGATTTTGGTCGACCTTCACGGAGTTCGTCCTCTACAGAAAAGTGTCCTGTCTGGAATCTTTGGAACCATTTCGAAATTGTCTTCAGAGATGGTGCAATCGTTCCATATGCATTTTGACATTCTTAAAATATTTCTACCGGCTTCAGTTTGCGTCGAAAACCGAATAAAATGCTATATCGAATTTCTGTTGGTGTTGGCGGTGGAATTTCAACCGAGGCACCTTCAGCTAATTTGCGTTTTCTCGTCTCAATTTTAACCGATTTGTCCAAAATTTACAATATAGCCTCGTAACAGTATTGCGAAAGCTTAGAGACTTTTGGAATTTCAAAAAACGGTTTAGAAGTCGCCAACTTACCGAACTTTTGTTAGACCCCTCGTATTTATGGTATTAAAGAAATCAAACGATTCAAATACATATATACTACGCATATATTTAATTTCGCTGAGTTATAGCATTTTTAATTTCCATTTATGCTTAGCTTATGGAATCTATTCAAAAACAAAATATAACATAGTTCAATCTTTAAAGACTGAAACACAGTTGAATTTAAATGATTCTGTTATTAAATATATGTAGCTAAAATAAAATCAATAAAAGAATTAGAGACCTAAGGAAAACTGAACAGTCGACAAGATAAACGGTCAGCAATTCTATTTAATTAAAGACCTTAATATCTATGTCACGTATTATAATTAGTGATGTTGAAATATCGAGTTTAAAACTCGATGCCGACTTTTGACAAGTATTATATATTTTTTTATATTTTAATATGACACAGTGATGTAATAACCTCAATGAATTTAGGAGTTTTGCAAAAGTACATGTATTGATGCATCGAGTTATTCTAATTTACAATCATTGTCAATTATTTTAACAGTATTGTTATTTGATGAAGCCATTGAACTTCTCGCTCTGGGACACGCCCAACTATGGGCTGACGATGAAAATGCACGCGAAAAACAATTCGCTGTCTTCGGTGACAACGGTGCGTAAGGAAGTGGCGATACCGTTGTGGCATCTAGTTCTCTTGCAACATCCGAGCAGACGTCGCAGTAACAACCGAGTTGAACAACCTCGAACACTCTACAACTCGTCAGTGAGAACTTGCGAGTTTTGGAAGTATATCAAACGTGTTAACGCCTGGAATAATGCAGCCAAATTAATGTTATCGGGTGCTGGAAGCAACATGAGTCTGGCTTGTCCACTTAAACCTGGAATCTATACAATGAATGTCATTCAAATACCACCCGATACGGCCATATTGAAGTTCATGTATCAACCGAATACCATCTACACAGTCCTGGGCACCGTTTACTCTGTCAATCCCAAGGATGGCGACAGACGACATCCGATCTGTCATTACGAAGTGAATACAACCATTTACAAGACGTGTTGACGTGTTGTGACAGTGCAACAAACCATCGCATGATTTCATATCCTAGCAAATATTCTAAACAGCTTATATGTTTCCCTATCCACTATATTTTTCTATTTCTTTTTTTTTGTATCTCATCTCTATCATCCAATCTTATCGTAATTCGTTATTCTCTACTCAATTATATCTATATTATAGCGTTGTTAGGAATTAATTTCTAGGGTATTTTATCTCTCCTCGGCCAGCCCGACGATAATTGCACATTTTCTATTTTATTTTTTTTTCCTTGTCTCTTTTTTTTTCAAGTTTCTAAAGCTGCAATTAAAACGGACAGTGTAAAAATAAAATGCAATGTCTAATTGTCAGTGTGCTAAAGTGGGTTAGGGTGGGCTAGCGTACATTGGGGTGCTTACTTAATGGGCTGGGGGGGAGGTAAAGGGGAGTGAGCAGGTGCGGCCACACCCATCCGCATGTGCGTGTCACACGTCAGCAAAAGATTTTTTAATTAAGTGCGAAAGAAAACGCAAAAACAGCAGAAACAACTGAAACAACTGAAACAGAAACTGACAGGAAAAAAAGCAAATGAAAAATCTCTGAGATGGGCGGCGATTTGGCAAAAATCTGTTGTGTTCCAAAAACGCTAAGCACCATGAAAGATGCTTATATAAACATTATTAAAGTAAAGCTAAGTACTTTATGCAAGATAAATTATCTTTCAAGTATTCTAATGTTTTTGGTTTACAAAGATACTATCGAAATAATCAAACAAATTTGAATTAAAATATTAATGTAAAGTTCAAAGATTTAATTTCTTGCTAGAAAATAATTGGAAATATTTAAGGCTGAGTTTTCAACTTGAAATTGTTAAGCTCTGAAGCTTCCAATTCTTATTTAGGTAATCGGTCAACTAACAAAAAAAAAAACACATTATCTTTCTGCGAGCTAATCAGGAATCTGTCATAAAATGAGTTTATTAAAAATCTGCATAAATTACTCAAATTGTAATGATATGGTAGTTGCCACACTGGGGAGCTAAGCTCAACTGTTGGGACTTGCATCATCGTCATCGTTGGTCAGTGTGGCAACTTGAGAGCCTGGACACGCCTAATTGCAGCAATCATATTTTATGCAGCATTTGCATTTGCATTTACATTTGCATTTTTACTTGCATTTGCAGTTGCAGTTGCAGTTGCTGTTGCAACTCGCATGAGGCACGCACAGAAGACTGACGCACGATTTGCGTGATCTATTTATTTACCTGGAAGGCATACTCTATTTATACAAATTTATACATAGTAAAACTTCAAAAAGAAAGAAGCAATAATGAAATAAAAGCAATGTAAAGTGCTGGACATGAGGCAGTTGCAACAAGGCGAGGCAATAAAACTCAATTAGCTGCATATTTAGTAGAAGGTGGCGTGGCAAAGTGAAGTGGAGTGACATGTAAAATGAGCGTGACTGATTCCAGCAGATTTAAAGTGGGAAGGAACAGTGAGTTTAAAAATAAAGCAGCTTTGGAGCATGTTGCTCACACGCACAGACAAAAGGCGAAAGGCCCAAAGCTAACGTCAAATCCAAATCCAAATCCAAATCTAAGTCCAAAGACAAAGACAAAGACAAAGACAAACTGAATTCCCTAAGGCTAACCGAAAGGTTGCCAAGCCGGTCTGAGGTGGCCGGGTGTGCGGTTGTGCGGTTGTGCGGGCGTGTGTGCTGCTTGGACTTTAAAGGATGTGGCAGGGATTGGCATGAAGCGTGGCACGGCAATTGGCATAAAATATGCGCTGCTTGCATGCCACAGACTTGTTATTAAAACATAAAATTTGCATGCAGGCCGCAAAGCTAAGCGACTCAACCAGTCCCCATGACCACGCCCATTTGAGGCACGTCAAGGCATAAATACGTGTCCACAATACATACGTGAGTATATAACATATAAAAACATATGTAGATATGTTTAGAAATATATATAAAAATACATACATACATATATAGTCAGGTATATCAATGTGGCAGCAACAATTTTTAACTGTTGAATTATGCACACCACAACAACAACACCAAAAATGATTACAATGAACAGCAACAACAACAACAACAACAACAACAACTAAAAAAAAAAAAGGAAATTAACTTTAATTTCGACCATTATTTACAGACGGCAGTTAAGATGCTGCTTGCCACCGCATGTGGTAAGCACCTTTTTCTGTTTCTTGAGTGCCATTAGTTAACACGTCTTATTTACTCAGCTTGCCGCAAGTTGTGGCAATTGTTGTTTTGGTTGCGGTGTCTGTACTTTTGACAATTGTCAGTGTTGGTAAACGCAGTACCGAATTCACAAAAAGGAGAGTTGTAAACAGCACAGAGCGAGCAAAGGATGTAGAGGCAAAACAGTGTTGACCGAATTTCTAAGGATAAAATATGCAGCTAATTGGATCCAAATAGCAGCTAGAAATAGCATCAAATATTTATAAAAACTGCATTAAAGACAATACTAACACACTGAGAAAATCTCACAGATTAAGATTTAAGAGTCCCAGTTAAATTAGAAATTATTATTGAGTAACAGAAAATATTGTTAAATATAAAAATTATCTAGATTGTATTTTTCTTCGCTTTCCACAAAGTTGCCTTGAAAATGTTCAGCTATTTCAAAGTAGCAAAGTCTAGCTATAAATCAGCTAAAATTGCAACACTGCGTCAGAGAAGTATCCTGTTGGCTAATGGTCGTTGTTCACCTTTTGGCCTGCAGCGGACACGTTAACCAACATTTTACGGACACAATATCGAGTGCCATGGTAACAAACTTTGGCCTGCAGCTCAAATAGCCGCAGCTGGCAAGCACGTTGCAACGTGCAACCGCCAACTGACAACTGGCAACTGTTCAATGAGGATGCAAGGATACAGGGACAGGTCAGGTGACGGGCACGGTCCTTCACGGTGCTTCAGGCTACTTGACCAGAGTTGCAACATATTTCCCGTTTTTGAAGCATGCACATTCAAATTGCAACAACGATCTGTGGCACATAATCATAGTCAATCTTTGGGTCTCAGTTAACTTCAACTCGATAATCGGCTTTAAGCTTTTGTGTCATATTCACAAAACAACCTTAAAGCTGCATTAATATTGAACTAAAGTTCACTTATGAATTGTAAAAGTCATCTTCAAAGTTCTGAGCTCACCAAATGCTATTGAGATTCCATAATAAGAAAATTAGCATAATAACTAATTGGCTTATAGCATTCATGTGTTCATTTATTGACAAAGCAAAGCAAAGCAAAGCAAAGCAAGGCAACAGTATTTCAATTGACTAAAAATATCACATAATAAGCTTAATCCAATTAGTTTCTGCTATAGAGCAACCACTTCTCAATGTTTGCTATAGCAATTGAGTACACTTCACCAATTCAATAGTCAAAGTATTAGCTGCAATTACAGAAATGCAATATAATGAGCTATAAGTTGGATAATTGACTGCATGTGTTGCTAAAGCTGCCCTCAATTCAATGCTGTTTCCCATATTCCCATACACCATATTTTTTAAAAATATTTGCTAAAAATAGTCGGCTTACTCGAGATTTTAAAACTATATACAGCAGAAGCTGCATCTGTGTATATCTATTCAAATGCTAAATACAATGTGGGCATATCTTTGATGTGGTGCACTGAAGACTAATTCGACTGTACACTCGAAATCAACTGCGAAGAGTCGAGAGCTGTCCAAGTTTGCAGTTTGTACTGGTAGCAAGATATTCAAGAGTGTCGCCCACACAACCTATGCAACTGTTTTAAATTGCAAATCCACTTTTTGTTATACCCTTACGGAGTGTGTTAAAATTTTGTCGCAAAACTTGTAAATGACTCATTTAAAATGAGCACTGACAGAAATCATAACGAATATAACAATATTCTTGATCAGGATGTCAAGTTAAGTCGGTATACTTTCAATTTATATTCTAGTTTTATCTAGGTGTGATTGGGCTTTTACCTGGGTTTTCCAAAATTCTAGCAACAAATGTCGGACCAATCTATTTTTATTTTTATTTTTTTTTCATTTTGAATACTCCCTGATTTTGAACATTAGAATATTACATTTTTCAACATTAATTACAAGCGTTTTCTAAAAAATTTTATATTTAACTTACATAAATATAACTATATTTTGATGGATCTGTTGCAGATAGTTCATATAATTATCATATATTAGTGTCATTTCAACCATCTGGAATGAAGATCTTTGTTGTTCTTTGAGATATTACGACCATTCTCACATGTTTTGCATTTGGGGATGTCTTGAGCTTTTGAGGAAAGTAAGTGAAATGCTCTACAAGAGTATCATATCTTTGGCATGCCGAACACAACTTGGTTTTGTAATCCTGTTATTCAATTTGGTTTTTCTTTATTTCATGTTCAGGGATGGAACCGTCGAAATCCGCTTGAGCTGCTTAAATTGGCTGACTGTGAATGCAGCGCAATTTAACGACGATGCGAATGCAACAAGAAAAGTGTGGCAAAAACTGTTTAGCATACGCCTTTGCATTCGCCTTCGCCTAAAAGCATGTAGCATATTTTTTACACTTCGATGCGCTTATTTTTAATTATCGTAAGCATTCCACGAACAGGAATTCAAACCGCAAAGAACAACCGAGCGAACAAAAGAAACGAAAAAAATATGAAATGAAACAAAGTAAAAAGAAATAAAATAAAAATGAAATTTATAAAAATACTGCAGCTCAAAAAAAAATGCAATCTAGAAAAAAAACAAGGCTGACCTGCAAAATGAACACATAAATCAGGACAATTTGAGCCGTGGCAACACCCACTCACACACATGAGTAAAGCGAAAAAAATGTAGATTGCGGATGAGGGAAGGGGGGGGGGGGGAGGGGTAAGGAACACAACAAGTCGCATTAATGACCCTCGTTGTCCAGGACACTGCGCAATTCAAAGCCAGCGACTTAGCAGAAGCATCATCTTCGTGTGACGCAGTTGATACTCTTACCCTTGAAATGGAATTATTGTGATTGCAATGCTGCAGAATTATTCGCAGAATAATAATAAATATCGATGGTAATTAGAGTAATGCTTGTGAATCAAATAATAAACAATGTACGACGCATTGATTTTCAATGGAATAATGCACTGGTTCCAAGTAAACATAATAAATGCATTATGATTACAGTGAAAATTGTTTCAGTACTTGGCAACTTTTTTTATTGCATTTAACATATTTAATTTAATAAGCATGAGCATGATCGTACATGACATTTGCAAATTGGTTAATTCATCCGAAATTTGATTAAAAAATACAGTTACAGCTATAGTTGAATGTTGACAGTTACGAGTACAGTTACAGTTACAGTTACAGTTAAAGTTGACAGCAAGTGGGAGACGTCAACAACTTTAATGGCGCTTAATTGTAGCAAACCTATTTTATAGACATATCATACTATTGATAATAGATTTCTGACTACAAACGGTTCCAGGCAACATACATATGTCAAAATTATATCACTTCACTTCACAATTTACCAACTATGGCCATATTCCTGAATGTATACATGTACATACATACATATATTTGTAAAATAAAAATGAATAGTTTTATTTCTCGCCATTTTTTCGTTTTTTAATTTAAATGTGAACATGACAGTGCTTGTCATTGAATGTGACATTCGAATATTGGCTTATTCATGCGTAACCAAATGAAAAAAAATAAAATAAAATAAAATAAAGTGAAAAATATATGTAGCTACGAGTAGTTGAAGTAAGTGTGTCACACATGCTCATAATAAGTGTGAACATTTTTCGACCTCCAGCAAAAGCTTAACAGCCCAGTCAAAAAAAATGAAGTTGCTTTTAAAGTAATGTAAAGCAAGTATACTTCGTATGACATTACGAAGAGATTCAGTTTAAGATAGTCATAGGTGAGGCTTAAGCTGCTTACAAAGCATTTTAAAGACAAAGTATTTTGTCATAGCTTCCGATTTAAGGTGAGCTTATCTCAAGATACAACAAAAAAAAAAAATTAGTCCAAAATTAAAGTGTGAGCTTCTTGATTTTGGTTTATACTTTTTAAGGGGGTATTGCTGCTGGGCAAACATTTTTTTTCGATTTTTTTTTTGCATAATTTTTTAGCTTGAATATTTGAGAGTATCGTCCTGAAATTCGAAATGTTTTAGGAGACTTGGCCTTTTTTGTCCAGCAATGTCAAAGTTCATGCAAGTGTAGTCAAAACTTTAAACGCGTTTTTCTCGAAACCACGTTTTTCGAATTGGTTGCACTGATTGCGCCCGTAGTTCTGAACAGATTTTGATGAAACAAAGTGAAATCGACGCAGAATTGTTACCATTATGGCCCCTACCTCAATTACAACTTTCAAAATTTTTACTATTTTTTTTTTACACTAAACTACAAAAAAAATTGCCCGAAATCGATTTTTAATTTTTCAATGGCTGTCATTTTGTAAAAAAAAAAGAAGCAAAATTATGTTTGAGGTAGGGGTCCGAATAACATCTGTACTGAATCTAGTGCCGTTTACTTTTTCTATTTCAAATGATCGGAAGTGGAGTTATCCGTGCCGCCAGCAGCATACCTCTTTTTTTCGACGTCCAACTTTGAAGGCCGACAACTTTTTAAACAGCCCTCGTATAAGGGAAAAAAAAATTTTTTTATTAATTTCAATATGTTCGTAATACAATAAAAAAAAAAAACAGAATTTACATAACTATTTCCGTTTCCAAATAAGTTTTTTTTTAATAAGGTCCAAAAACAGCCTTCCAAGCAGCAATACCCCCTTAATGCATGAATTCAGGATATTATTGTTAAATTAACACAATATGCGGATTAAATGACATTCACACAACATTCAACTAGTCAAACAAATCTACAACAATTGATTTCTCTAAAAAAAAAATACTTAAAGACACAAATATTCGTGTAGAAGGAATTGAAAAATCGTATTTGAATTATCTCGGAGTTTTCTTATGCAAAATATAAGTTTATAAAAGAATGTATTAATTTTTAATATAACATAACGTATTGAAAAATGCGTCACCAACTACTCAAACAAATCAAAAAGCTTTATAATTGTACCCTATGTTTATTAGATGGGTCTTTATGACGGGTTTCAAGCCATCTCGGTCAACGGGCTGGCATATAAAAAATGTCCAACAACTGTCATTAAAAGGTAACAAACGGCACTAATATCTAACGTCTGTAATTTGTCATACACATTCATACAACAATTGTGTGTGTGTGTGTGTAAGAGGAACAGGCAGAGGCAGAGAAAGAAGAGAGGGCGTGGCAGGTGGCGACGCCCATGACAAATACGCCCAAAGGCAGCCATTACATTTAATTTCCCTATGGCATATTTTATACCAGACATACGCTGCTTAACCCTTTGGCAACTGCTTTCATTTCGTCGCTGTCCAGAGCAGTTACCCTTACACACACACACACACACACATACACACACATACCCACATACCCACATACCCATACACAACACACACACTTGCTTATACATGCAATTTGAATGTCATTAGGAGCTGGTGGAAATTAAATGTATATTAAACATTTACGAGTAGTATAATAATGCAGCTGACGTTTTGAGTGTATGGCTAAATATGCTTGCTATCTTGCCAACGATCTGGCCAAGATTTTTATTTCGCTCCCCAAAGACTCTGCAGCCAAACATTAGTCCAAATTATAATGACAACGAAATGTGGCCTGATAATTGAAGGAACGTCTGACTCCAAATCAGCCTTTACTTATCTCGGCTCAAACTTTTGGCCCAGTTTACATAATGACGACCCCACGTGCTAAGCTTTCTCAAATACTGTCCAGGTGTGTGTATGCTATGGCATTTTTCCATTTTTTTTTTATTTATTTATTTATATACTTAATTGTGTTGTTTTGCTTTCTGTGTTTCTCCTTTTCGGTAGCCTCTTTTCCTGGTAATTAGAGTTTCATGTTTCGCAGCCAAACAACAAACGGAAGTCGCTCACAGGCGTTAGCAACAACAACTACAACAACAGCAACAAGAAGAGGAACAGAATGTAGGAAGAGAACTGTGCTGCTTAATTACAGGCCATTACCAAATATCACACATACGCCATGTGGCCAGCGGCAGCACAGCTAACGAAATCCCAGCAAAGCTAAATCACAATAAAGCACATACACAAACACACACACACACATACAGAAAAACGTGGCCAAAACCGCAGCTTAAACACACTTTGCCACAGCGAAAAACGTTAAAGAAATTTGCGGGCAATGGAAAATTTATGTAAGTGTATGCAAAGTAAGTGAATTTAAAATGCTTCGAAACAGTCTCGATAAAAATATTCGCTAAGAAATAAACAAATCGAACTTTAAAAGCCTACACTACATTTAAAAGCATTGTTTTAAATAATCAAACATCAAGTAAAATTTAAATATAATATTTTTTTTCTTCTTTTACAATGCAAACATATTTACATAACAACACAAGTATAATAATATAGAACAAAACCAAACCTCATCTTATCGAAATTAAATAATACCTTTTAAGATCTACATAAATATTGGACCCAAAAGTATGCAATAGTTTTTTTATGCAACATTTATTATTGTTTATTTATTGGTATTTAAGATTTTGCTTTTACATTAAAAATTATTTTAATAAAGTTTGAGTTTTATCCACAACTCGATTTCTTTTGAAAAAAAAAAACATTTATGGAAATTGTAAATGAAAAGAAACAAAAAAGATATGTATTTTATTGCTAAATAAAATATATTAATATAAATACTTGTATTTGCTCACAAATATTTGCAAAATACTTAAGAGCTTCTCAAATCAATTCAGGTATTTGGCCTTTATGTGCTGTAATAACTAAACTCATCTCAATTTCTTTTGCATGATAAAATCTATAAGTTTGCAGTCCGTTCATCTGGCATTGTTATGTAGGGCTGCAAAACTATCGATAGTGGGTACATCGATAGTTTTTAACTTCGATGTTTCAAAACCTCGATGTTTTCCAAAAAAACATCGATATATCGTTAAAACATCGAAAATTTTTCAAATATTTTAGATTGCGGTAAATACCATTTATCTTATGCTATATTAAGAAAAATATAGAAAAGGCAAACATTAATTTTGTTTGTGTAAAATAATGTTATTAATTTCTTAATAATAAACGAACAAAATTGATATTTTCATTTTTTTTTAATTTAAAAAAACAAAAATTAGGTCTTCACAATTTAAAGCTTTTTTATTCAAATTTTTTTTCTTAAAATTAAAAAAACAAATATTAAATGCTCATTTCATAAAATAAAAAATCAAATATAATGTCTTCACAAGTTAAAGCTTAGTTATTCATATTTATTTCTTAATATTAAAAAAAAACAAATATAAAGGCTCATTTCTTAAAATTAAAAAACAAAAACTTATTACCAAAAAATGAATTTATAAAATTATACACATTTTTAACTCAACAAACACTTACGCGTAGCTTGAAGCGTCACCATGCAGTGGAGGGCTGCCAACTCAGCCACTTTGTGGCTAGAACTAGCCACTTTTTGAGCGGGCTAGCTTTTTTTTTTCAAAATGATCTAGCCACTTCTAGCCATTTCGTTTATTTGCACTTTGGAACACAAATTTCGGTTTGATAATGCTGCGTTTAACCAAATTGACCTTTTTTTTTTTTTTTGCTTATTAATCAAATTTTGTCGTATTTCAACTAATAATAATTGTAAAAATGGACCCAAAAAATCTGGCAGCACTGATGCAGTGAAGCATCCGATATATCGATGTTCAATTTTTAACATCGATACATCGGACCATTTTGAAAACCTCGATACTATCGATAGTAACATCGATAGTTTTGCAGCCCTATTGTTATGGGCTTGACTTTATGAGCTGGGCAAAGTTTTTTTTTTGGCATGCCTAATGGAAATGGTAATAATAATACCTGCTAGGAGCAGCAGTGGCAGCAACTTGGAAATTCAATATATATGAATATATTTATACACATTTTTCTGGCAGTTTTAGCAGTGTGAAAATCGCCTGAGTTCAGTGGAGTCGACTAGCGTCGCTTCGCGTCGTGTCGATAACCCAAATAACAGCCTCAGGCAAATGCAATTTAATAGCGAGTAGCGGCCACTGCAACGAGTCACGGCAATATTCAGATTACAACACAACACTGGCTCAGAACATACTACACACACACACAGGTGTGGGAGTGTTGGCAGTGGCAGCTCCCTTGAGCCATTGCCCTAAGGGGCTGGACTCACTTTAATGGCATGCCAGAAACCGGCACGAAATAATTGTTTTCCGTTGAGCAATAATTTTCTATAGCTTTTCACTCCGACAGCAGGTCCCTTGATATTTTATACTCCCCTCTCCTCTTCTCTACACTCCATTTTAGCCCACTATTAAAGGTGCCAACTGGCTGCCACAGATATTGCCACAGCTACAGTTAGCTAACGTCGAGTCTCCAATCCAATGGACAGTGGGCAGTATTTTGTGTGTGTGTTAACGACAAATTGAGTTAAGTGTAAAATAAAAAAGCCAAGCCCAGGTGAACGATTGTCTCTCGCTCTGTCTCTGTCTCTCTCTCTCTCCCTCCCTCTCTCATTCTACCTTAGACCTAAGCGCCTGAGTGCCTCAGGGCGTATGTGTAATATTTTGCGGGCCACACTAATAGCTGATTAGCTTATTAGCCGGCAGTGATATACGCTTTAACCCAATCCGAAGCTCTGATTGCCAATCAGTTACTTGGCTAACCAACTTTTAGCCACAAATTCATTAGCTGAGACAATATTGTTGTGGTTCTGCTCTTCGCCTTGCCATTTTCGAATTAGCTTTGCAATTGGTTTTGTTTCATTCAATTGAGCATAAATCTCGAGCAAAACAAGTAATGTGGCAAATGATATGTACGAGACTATGTTAGATAATCGTTGAATACAAGTAAATACATTAACTTGCACACATTTACTTTCTTTTAAGTAGCTTATGTAATGAGTTTTCATTCAAGTCTTAAATGAATTTATTAGTTTCAGAAGTTAAATGTTTTTTTTTATTACATTTTAATAGAAGTGCTATTACCATCATGAATCAGAAGAAGTGAATCAGAAAATTTGAACATTTTTCCAAAAATGGTTTGGAATATTCTAAGCGAAAATTTAAAGCCCAATATATCAAAATGTGAATATAATTCTAAGATACTTCTCTAGAGGTATTTGCGTTTTCTATCATTTAATAATCGCTTTTAATCAATTTGTTTTAAAATAAACAAAATATTTCTAATAGCTAATTTTGCGCGAAAAATGGGAAAAAAATGTGTAACAAAACAGTTGTTGTCCTGTATAATTTCTGTAAACGCCGGCAATAAAATTATGAATGTAATTTATTTGGTGAATGATGCTGCTTAAATGACAACAACAACAACAATAACAACAGCAGAGTAAATATACATTTATGTGTTGCTCATCCAGTGAAAGCGATATCCTGTTATGGTTGGCTTTTATTTTGCTTCATTACAGTGGTCAGCACATTTGTTGCAGAGAGAAAGAGAGAGAGAGAGAGAGATACAGAGGTAAAGAGAGAGAGAGAGGGGAAGTGGCACTAACCGTTTACATTGTTGCCTTGGTTGCCTCATTTGTGATAATTTTATAGATCCTGTAAACTAAAGCACCAAATGATGGCCCGTTTTGTATGCGTAACAAATGGCAAAGGGCCAGAAAAAAACCAACAACAACAACCACAACAACAACAACAACAACCACATCAAGAAGAAACAACAATTGAAAAAGTGCACAGTCCACGCCCACATTCACATCATGCCGCCTTTCCACTGCCATTATTCTCATCAATCCCTCAAGCTGCCACAATGTATTGTAAGCACAGAGAGCGAAAAAGAGAGAAAAAGAGAGAAAAAGGGAGGGAATGTAAGGGAAAAACGAGCGAAAAGGAAAATCAAAGAAAAGTGGAAGGAAGAACGAAAGTTAAGCGTTGCTTTTTAAAAATTTGTTACCGCTTTTATGTGCGGCTCCCATTCCGGTTGTTACTGTTGTTACTGTTGTTGTTGTTGTTGTTGCTGTTATTTACCTGCTTTATAACTGGTTTTCTTTACGCTGTTGCTTGCTTTAAATACTTCCTGTCCGTCCTCCTTTCACCATTCTCTGCACTAAACTAAACCTACGTCCCAACTCCCTTAGCTGCCATTTCTGTTTGCTACCCATTTTGACGATGAACGCTTCAAAACTGCAAGTGCAAACTTTGTAAGCTTTAACTATCTGGAAAGAAGAAATTAGGAGATGGGCACAAAGAGCAGCTTGTTCCGAGGAAACCATTAATGGAACCGATATAAGTACTAGGTAGACACGTATGTATATGCAAAGTGATTGAATATTCACATGGAGAGTGTCACATATTGGAGTGTCTACCTTGTGAAACTGCATAAGAAAATGAATAGTCAACTCGATTTTTGCGGAAGCGATTTTCAAATACTTTAATTTTGTTGACTATCACTAAATTTTCATGAAAAATCTGCAATTTAATGAAATTTATCAACCGTAGCTCTTAAGGCAAAAAAGTTATTTTATTTATTTATTTATTTATTTATTTATTTATTTAGCACGACTAAAAGCAGTCTGCAAAAGTAAAATAATTATTAAAAATTAAAATTAAATTAAAATTACAAAATAATAAAATAAATTTATGAAAATTATAAGATACTAGGGGGCTCCGCCCCCTGCTCGCTTCGCTCGCCAACCCCCGCTCGCTTCGCTCGCAAAATTGAAAAGAAGGTCCTTTGTTGTCCAGCTTAACAAACTTAAACTGCTCGCTTGGCTCGCCAACCCGCAGCTCGCTTCGCTGGCAAAAATTTAATAGAAGTTTTTTAGTTGTCCGGTTAAACAAATTAATACAATATAAGGGGTCCCTCCCCTGCTCGCTTCGCTCGCTAAATTGAATAGAAGGTCCTTAGCAGTCCGCTTTAACAAATTTATATAATATAGCATTTTTTGTAAAAAAAAACGGAAATATTAAACTTCCGCTGATCGCGTTTTAATGTTTCTTCCTTACAATTGAACTTTGGTTAAAAGTCAGATTTAGTGATTTGGCGGGAAAAATCCAGATTTGGCGGGAAAAAGCTAAATTTGGCGGGAAAAAGCGAAATTTGAGGAAAATTCAAAATTTAGCAAGAAGAGTTAATGTGTGAGTTTTCTAAGAATATCTCATACAACATCAGAGTTTTTGATTCTAAAGGTTAATTTGCATCCGATTGATCCTATGGCAGCTATATGATATAGTTACCCGACTTTGACCAAATTTGGCTAGAATGTAAAGGACAGTCCCAATCATACAATCTGTGAGTTTGGTTGAGATGTCTTAGGAAACAAAAAAGTTTTTCATACTTAAGATTATTTTGCATCCGATTGTTCCTATGGCAGCTAAATGATATAGTAACCCGACTTTGACCAAATTTGATCAGAATGTTTGAGACAGCCCCAAACATATAATCTGTGAGTTTGGTTGAGATATCTTAAGAAACATAAAAGTTTTTCATACTAAAGACTATTTTGCATCCGATTGTTCCCATGGCAGCTATATGATATTGTAATCCGACTTTGATTTAATTTGATCAGAATGTAAGAAACAGTCCCAAACATACAATCTGTGAGTTTGGTTGAGATATCTTAAGAAACAAAAAAGTTTTTCATACTAAGCAATTCTGTGACCTTTGACCTTGATTTTGACCCACTTCCAGGTCGAATTTCGCAAAACGCCGTCTTATTGCACGATGAAATTATCTCATCTATTTTGTGTGGAAATTTCAGCTTTCTATCTTTTACCGTTTGGGCTACACGTTGATTCTCAGTCAGTCAGTGAGTCAGTCAGTCAGTCAGTCAGGACAAAGAATTTTATATATATAGATAAACTGAAAAGAAAAAAGTTAAATTAAGTTAAGTCTGGGATAAAAAAAATAATGAACTAAATACAATTTGAACCAAACCAAGATTTATATTGCAGCCCTGTTTTAAAGTCATTCTTTTAAGCTGCACCAGGAAATTAGAATTAAACAAACTTAGCTTGGCAAGAGAATAGTAGTTGGACTTTAGTTTATTTACATTAAGCTCATTCATTATTTATGCCTCATTATCTGTATTTACTCGCACTTCAGGCCAGGTCCAAGACTTTCATTCCGTCGCCAATTCGCTCGCAATTGTCTGAGACGCTGGCAGGGATCTTAGTGTCATTGGAGGATAATGCAAACACACAGTCCTGAAACTTGCTCAGGCATTCTGTCTTCCACTTCTCCCGTCTTCTATTTCGTCTTTCACTTTCTTCATCATCGTGTTGACTGGAATAAGCGTTGTAGACATGTCATCGTCTCTCGCATTACGCGTTCAGTGGCAACATTTAATGCGAAATGCCGAAACGCGAAAGGACTTTGATGATGGCAGCCAATGAGCGAAGCTAAGCGACAACAAATTGTTGTTAATGACATTTTGAGCAGTCAAATGAGGCAGGAACAGGAGCAGCAGCAAGAGCAGGAGCAGCAAGAGCAAAAGCAGCTGCTCTGCCTGTCAACATATTGAAAACTAAGCACAAAAATGTTGCATATATTTGAAATTCAAACGATTTTCAGAGAGAGAGAGAGAGAGAGAGAGTATAGAAGTGGCAAAGAGAGGGAGAATGTGAGCAGACACACAAATGATTTTAATTGTGCTTTGTTGTTGCTAAACAGCTGTAAACCGGCAAACACAAATACACATATGCCTAGATAATGACTATAACACACACACACACTCACTAACTATATCTTTATATATATATATGTGTGTGCGTGTGAGTGTGTGTGTTTATGCTTATGCGGGCCTCCTCATTGTTTTGTGCATTTTCACAACAGTTTTAAAATTCAATTTGTACAAAATGTTGCCACCTGCCCCTAATTAATTTATGCAGATTTTTTAGACATACCTACAAACACATTTCAGCACACCAACCAAATGAAAAACTATTGTCAGATCCAACAAAATATCGGACTAGACAATTGTTAAGTACACTCAAAAGACTTAATTGAATTTTTAGTTAACACTTTTTCAAAATATGTAAAAGTTTTCAAGTTCCAATGTGAATTTCACTATTTTTATTTATTTTAATTATTTCTTTTTTTTACAATGGCACGACTAAAAGCAGTCGTGTTTTAAAAAGTAATTGAATTTTGACAATTAAACATAAAATAAAATTATACAAAAAAAATTCAATTATTACAAGCTTTAAGACTGAAAAGAAAAATAAGTTCAGTTCATCCATAGGGTTTTTCTTTACGATAATATCTATGCCATATTTTAATTATTTTTTTATCGAACAATTGTTTATTTTACAATCGAAATAATGCTTAATAATTATAACTGTCAGTCTAAAATGTTGTTAATGTATTTAAATTGCAATATTTAAACATATTCAAACTTTGGCGTTTATCATACCCAATTACAGGGTATTCTCTAGTCATTAAGTTGCCTATTAGCCTTTTTAATTATTTTAAATCTTGTTTTTGCACTCGATTTCTCTGTCTTTGTTCCGATTCTTTTTTGCTTTGTCGAAATGTTTTTGTTTCCATTTTTAGCTGCAAAATCTGTTTTTTCAATATGTCACATGGCAAGGAACTAAATTAAAACCAAATAAAATTAAATAAAGTAAAATAAAATGAAATAAAATACAAGGACGTTTTTAGGTCAATTTCTCTACTTTTAATCGCAGCCAGAGGCATTATCTGGTTTTCAGATATTGTTCCAGTTAAATTTTGAAGGAGAATCGACTGTAGGAATCTGTGTGCTTAAGTTCAGGTCTATTGACACGTTTAGCAGCACAAACGAGAAACTGTTAAGGACAAGGTAAAAAGAAAAAAAAACAGAGAGACAATGTTGCCAATGGCCCAAGGCAGGGATGGAATGTTGCAGGTACTAAATATTATACATATACATAGTAGAGTCTGCAGTCTATGCCCTCTAAATAGGAATAGAAGAGGAAAAGGGGAGTTTAGTGAGGAGGGTGTGGATTGCGATGTGATGTTGCCATCAGGTTGAATAGCTAGAAAATCCATACAAATTGCTATGCATCAATATGAGATGCTATATAAATTGCCGTCAAATTATTGATGAGAGCAGCTTAGTGAAACGCATTTTGGTGTCCCTGTTATCAAGAGTTCTGCAGCAGACGCTAGACTAAAAGCAGAACAACAATACATATGTATAAATATACATACATATATGTATGTAGTGTTAATCAGATTGCCAACTTGATGAAGCGACAGCGTAGCAATTTGTGTATCGACATTGAATTTGACATTGTTGTCGTTATTATTGTAATTGTTATTGCTTGCCCTTGTTCTTGCCATGTGTTTTTATTGCTGTTGCTGTGGTTGTGGTTGTTTTAGTAACAATCTGGCGTTTTTTTTTTAAGTGCCGCAATGGCATCGTTTTGCACTTGTAATTGCATGATAAAGTGCTGCAAAGTGACGGTCGTGATTTGATGAACACGACCACAAACACACACAACATACACTTGCAACATGCTGCAACACTTACAACAACGTCCAACAACTGCAGCACAACACACAAAAATAAAAAATAAACACAGAAAAAGAGTTGGAGGATTGGTCGTTAAAACTCATATGAAGCTGCACCCATTTCCGTCTTGAGCTAACCCCAATTTCCCTCTCTATCTCTCTGTTCCTCCACTCATTGAGCTTTTATTGTTTCCCATTTAAGCATCTCTTGAATGTTACGAGCGTTCCATAAAAAAAATGAAAAAAAAAAAATGAAAAAAAAAGACGACGATGACGGTGATAAAGCAGAAAGAGCCAAGCAGATCCTTTTTCAGCTTATGCATTCGTATAGGTGTTGGCATGTGTGTGTGTGTGCATGTATGTGTAGTTGTACTACATATAACATAGCACGAGGCGCCGTTTAACTGGCACTGCATGTTGGCTTTTTTTAATGGCCCATATAAGTATGCCTTCATATAGATGAAGCATGTAACATCTGAAACCCCGTATATGTGTATGTATTATATGTACATATGCATACATACATGAGTGTATGTGTGTGGGGTTGTTGGTTATATCGCTGGCAGGCTTATTAACCCATTTGCCAGGCGGCTAATTTGAAAGTCGACCTTAAAACCACAGCTAAACTGCGGCCACAACTTTTTAAAGCGAAATGGAAACTTGTATTTCGTACATTTCAAAAGCATTTCATTCTATCAGACAAATTCCAATTTTTTGATGTATTTTGCGGTTAAACTTGTGGGTGAACTATTTTTAGAGTTAAAGTATTTATAACAATACATTTACTAAATTTTAATTCACAAAGACTACAAAAAATGGAAATATTTACTTTTAAACTTTTACTCAATCAACTTTGAGCTTAAAACCCACATACCAAATTTGATGACTCTGGCTATTATACTTCTTGAGTTCACATAGTCTAGCGTTTGACGTAAGACTAATAAACAATTACTTCAAAAATTTCCACTCAATCTACTCTAAGCATAAACCTTTCGATTCGTAGCTAAGCGAGAAGCCTACGATGGTTCCTGAGATCACATAGTCTTGAGATTAACATAAGAACAATATAAAGTAGTTTAAAAATGTTTCATTTAATCAGCTCTAGGCATTGCGATCTGTAACTAAGCGCAAAAGTTGAGCCTAAATATTTACACATTGTTGATGGGCCAATGGCTTATCAATAGACGGACAGACAGAAGGGGGCAAAAGATAAGCAAGGGGGACAAACAAACAAGCCCTCGAACCGCATCGGATCGGCACAGTGAACCTGGGGGAACAGCTGTTGTGGTGGTCTGTTCCAAAGTAAGGAGCAGTCAGCTAGCGACACGTCATGCCAAACAGTCAGCGAGTCCGCTAATAGTAAAGATTATATTTAATAGAGTTGAGCATCGTGTCGTGTCACGCGTGCTAGGAATATATTACGATCATACAATCAAAATAATAATTAGAATTATCTATTATAATCATTATTAATTATATGATGATTAATTTTGAGATCTTGACACACTTTCTTGTCTTTGTCTTCGAGCTAGACTTTAAATAGACATTTAAAATAGAGGCCTAAAAAATGTTCACATAAACACATATATAAATTTATTTGAAATTTAAGAAAACAAGGTCTATATAATTTTTTACAATTTGATAACTCTATATCGTAATACACAAACGAAAAATATTTTTTATTGAATCATTATGAGAAATAATATTACAACACAAATTATTTACAACACACTGTATGCCAAAATATCTTTAAGATATTCAAATGATATAAATAAATACAATTTTTATTTAAAATTTAATAAACTAACTATATCTAAATTTTTAAAAATATCTTTAAGTTAGTTAAATGAGGCCAAAATTGTTAATATAAATAAAATTAAACTTTGTTTATTCGAAAATAAGATAACTAAAATAATTATAAATATAATAATCGCATTAAAAATACCAATATTTTTAAATTGAGTATCAATCGAAATATCGTTTGCGTTCATATTCACAATACACTCATCTCTCACTTGCTATAAAGAGAGCCATAATAAGAGAGAGAGAGAGAGAGAGAGAAAGAGAGCGCGAGCAAGAGCGCTATAAACGACAGATAAGCATTTTCTATAAAAAACAGCTAAAGGGAGAAGGCAGCTAACAGTTACAGTTAATCGCTGGATCATGGAACGTTGGCAAAATCGTGTGGCGGTGGTGACAGGTGCCAGTTCGGGCATTGGAGCCGCTTGTGCCAAGTTATTGGTAGCAGCAGGACTACAGGTTGTTGGTCTGGCCCGTCGCACCGACCGACTGGAGAAATTGCGCGAATCTCTGCCCGCCGATCAGCAGGAACGTTTCCATCAGCGCACCTGCGATGTCTCGGCCGAGTCGCAGGTGAAGAGCGCGTTTGAGTGGATCGAACAAAAGTTGGGCGGCATCGATGTGCTCATCAACAATGCGGGCATTGTCCGTGAGGGTCAATTGCTCGATATGCCCGTCAAGGAAATCCATGAAATTCTACAGACCAATCTCATGGGCAGCATTCACTGTACCAAATTGGCAGCCGGCAGCATGAGACGTCGCCAAATGGCCGGACATTTGTTCTTCATCAACAGCACTGCGGGTCTGGCCGGTTACAATCCTGGCCATGTCGATCCCAGCCTGAATGCGTATACGCCCAGTAAGTTCGCCTTGACTGCCGTGCATGAGATTTGTCGACAGGAACTGATCACAGAGAAATCCAAGATTAAGACAACGGTAAGTAAAACATAAATAATGATTCAGATTAAAAAAAATACAAGAAAATAAAAAGAGAAGAGAAAGTTTTGAGTTCGAAACCTTCCATTGATTTAATCATTCAATCTAATGATTATTAATATTATCAACTTCTATTGATAATATTTTGTATTATTATCTTACCATCGATTAAGTATCAAAAGTTAACGATTGATAAGATAAGTTGTGGAAAAAAATGTACAAGTAATATATGCGAGCATCTAAATGATTTAGATTTTTGAATCAGTTGAAGATAGATAAATTTATTACCAAACTATTGACAGATTTGATTAGTATTGAGAGTGCAGTTTCTGTAAAATCTATAACAATATTCAAAAGATCAGTTCACAGAGCATCACAAATTTAAAAGATTATTTAAGTAACGATAATGATCTTAGATATTTACGAATTGAATAAGGAGGTTAACATATCTTTGTAAGATTGCTTACAAATATATATAATTACTCAAGAAGATGTCATAAAATATTTTTTTATTATTCGCTTTAGGGACCATTAGCTGCTAAATTTATCAAAAAAGATAAACAAATATAAAGTGTAATACAAAATGTGCAAATATTTTATATTTTATTTTTATCTTTCCATTTTGAATAGAGCATTAATCCCGGCTGGGTGGCCACAGAGATTGTGTCGGATGACATTATAGCGCAGCTGGGCGATACGATCCTACAAGCAGATGATGTGGCCCAAGCGGTGCTCTACGCTCTCTCCTCATCCCCCCATGCCCAGGTGCAGGAGATAACGCTACGGGCAGTGGGTGAATGGTACTGATAAGACCTGTGTGAAAATAAGCACGTGTTTGACGTTGTTCTTTCCATCTGCATTTGTTTGTTGTTATTGTTGATACGAAGTAATCAACACCAAATAACAATCAACTGAACACAACGACTCTCTTTCTATCTCTCTCCCACGCACCAACACACACACACACACACACACACACACACACACACACACAGCCGTAAGAAAAGTGTGTGTGTGTTTGTTTGCGGCTTTTTGTGGGCCTCATTTCGTTTTTATTGTAATTGTTATGATTATGGTTGTTGATATTGTTGCCTGTTACAGTTAAACAACAACTCTAAATAAATAATTCGGTTTTATAAATTAATAACTGACTGTGAAACTGTTATTGGGCAGCGTGACAACTGGGGAATGGAGCCAGTTACAATATTTGGCCAGGGTCAACAACTTATCGACAGGTCATCTATAATGCAGATCAAATCGATTTTCTCAATTTGCCTTGAACCGTAAAATAACCACAATGTCCATTTATTTAATAATAATGTATGTATTATAAGTAGTAATGGCATATTTGAAATGATACAAAATTTTCCATTATCGACAGCATTGATAAGCACTATCGAGAGCTATAGTACTGTTATTTCGTGCCACATAAATTAAAATGCTTTTGGTATCATTAATATTAGAAATATTAAAAATTTGTTAACACAAAGTGTAAGTAAATTGGATCCGATACCATTTTTTTAACTGTTGAAAAAATTCGGAAGCCAAATTAATGTTTCTATTATTTAAAAGTTGTCCTGGGAATTCACATCATAAATGTTCTAAAAATACATTTAATTGGTCCATGTAAACTGTAAGTCAAACTATAAAATACTGTCTCATTTGTTTTGCAGGGCTTTTGTAAACACTTTTTGTTTAGCCTCTGCGGGTTTTAAGTCAGCGCGAAATCGCAGAAAAAAAGGAGGGCACAACCAAAATAAAAGTATCTTAGCCTCAGTCTCAACACGATTTGCTACTTAGGCCGCCATTGGGCCATGTAATTGCACTCACTTTACGAGCGAGGACGATGCTTACTTAATTAACAAATTTTCAACATTAGCTACACAATGTTGAGAGCTTAATTCTGAATCCGAGCTATACAACCCGTTTTTCTGCCCCACATACAAGAGCCCATGCATACTATGCAAATCTTTTCTTCCTCGATTTATATGTTTTTATTTTTATTTTTTTGCATTTTTGTTTCGTGTAAACGCCGTCAGCGACAAGCCAGAAAAGACAACAAAAAAAAATCCGCCAATTATTTATTTATTTTGTGTTCACCCGCTTTTATATTCGTCGGTTTCGGTGCAAAAACCAAACTTTTTTCGAAGCCTTTTAATAGCAGAGCTCTAGGTCTCCCTCAGTTCCTTCAGTTTGGAGTAACCCTTTGAAAAGTTTTATGATATGTTAGAGTCTGTCTACAACTTGGCTGCTGATGCTGCTGATGCTGCTGCTGCGTTGTTTTAAGGCACATAAGGCACCTGTCTATCTGCCTGTCGGTCTGTCCCCATGTCCCATCTGTCTGTCTGCCTGTCTGACAACCTTCCAGACAGTTAAACAAGTTTTCTTAGCTCCACCTCTGCACTTCACTCGTTTCCGGCATTTTGTTTTAATTAAATTTATAACAAATGTCATATATACACACATACACATATACACAATTGCCGACACACATATGTATGTATATGCACTCATACATCTATAATATTGGATAAACTTTTCTGCACGCACACGACAAAAAAAAACATAGCCAAATTTGCATTCAACACTTAAACGGAGTGCAAAGCCTCTAAAATTTTGAAGACGTTGAGAAATGCCCATAGGAAAAAGTTTTTTTTTCTTTAAGGTTTTAAGGGTTCCGCGTTACTGACAAAATATTCCGAGTGCTCGTTTACTTATAATTTGTATGCAAAGCGTATACTTTTGGGCGCATTAACTAATAATGAACCATTTTCTAATCCGCAACTTTTCCTTCAATCCTGACTCAATTTCGCCTAGTGAGAGGAAGGAATCTGTGTGAAATGCCAAATTATCGACAGATGGAAGTGATCGACTTTAAAATATCCGGTACTTCGGAAAAATGTGTTATTATTCAAATCTGAACCGTAAATTCGATTTGCGGAAGGTACAAGTCAATTTAAGTCAATTTTACTTTGATTTTATCAAAAATTTCGACAATTTTAATGTTTTAGGTTTTCTTTTATTCAGTTTTTGGTAACTATTCATTTTTTATCTTAAATATATTATAAATTCATAGTTATTTAGTCTAATCTAATTTATCCAACATCTCGGCTTTATCGTTTTTATGTATGCATGAGCATAAATACAAACTAAGGACTTTAAGGACATGAACATAAAGAATCTTGTGGTCGCGCACTCTTCACTAAAGGTTTCCAACATGGTTTTCTTGACATAGATATTTAAAATTCAGCTTAGGGCGAATTGCCTTCAAAATAAACTATGCAAAAGACTATCACCCATTTTCCACACCTGTTTAAGGTTTCATTAAAATGCTCACATATTTATTTATGTCACGAATAAAAACGGCCACGATATGCTAACCTATTATTCCAATAGTTAGATACTTTTAATACCCGATTACATTAGGTATGCAATCAATATTGCAACAGAGCTACCTGTAAACAACTTTATTATACCCGTTTTAATCGGCATTCCTGTCACGGGGTATAACAATTGAACGATTTTTTTGTAAATGATATTAATTAAAACTTTCCAAAGAATTCTGCAAAGTACTTAAAAAAAACTTGAGCTGGAACATAAGTTGAGCTCGAGAAACTTGTGTTTCTGAACACTAACACTTTTAACACGTTTTAAATTTACACTATTTATGGCTCGACTTAAATGTATAGTATGTATTTCAAATACTTTGCTTGAATTATTCATCAGCACAATTGGATTTAAGCCAAAGCAAATAAGAGATTGCTACAATTTTGGCAATTTTCAAGGCGTATTTTTCTTCTTTTTTTTTTGTATCTCTTTTCGGCCAATGAATTTTTGCGATGACCTTAAAAAAAATATGCTCGAGTTGTGTTTGGCCCATATGCATGTGGTCAAACGATGTTAGCCAGTTGTTGCCCGGGGCCATACACACAGAAAATGCATGTGTGTGTGTGTGTGTGTGTGTCTCTTAACAATTTGGCAGGCAGAACAAGCAATGCCTGGTCAGCACAGCTGAGTGCAATGAAGCATTTCAGTTACGTTCCCTGACCATAATAGTGTTGCTCTTGTGGCTCCTATGGCAGCAGTTGCTGTTATCGACATATAAGTACCGTATAACAGCATTTCTCACACACACATTCCCCCACACACACACACATACACATACACATACACACACACATACATATAAATAGCTGCAGGTTATGGCAGATACAAGGAACGGCATTCAACAACAACAACCAACGCTGCTTGGCCATTTGCAACGGTTTAAGCCCAAAAAAAAAGAAGTAAATAAGAGTAAATCTAATTTCCTTGCCACTTGTGTATGCACTAAAAAAAAAGCCGAAAATTAAAGTTGCCCACAAAAGAGTTTTTGAATGAAAGCTAAAACCTTTTATCATTGCCAACAGTAATTTTCTTGTAAAACCTTTTAGAAACTTTACCTAATTGTTAACGTTAAAGTAACTGATTATAGAAACTAATTTCTAATTTGAAAAAACTATGAATTCATCTTTTATCATTTTTATTATTTTGGGTAAATCTGCAAGATCTTTCACTTTATATCTTATTAAAATTAATTTGAAATTAATCAAGCTATTAAATCAATACAATATTTTAAAGCCTTTTTTAAATATTGATTTTGATTTGCCTTTTCATTAATTTAGCGTTATTGTTATACCTATTACATATACCAACAAACGATTCTACTAATTTTTTTTTAAATAGGAGACAATCTAAAGCTTAAATTTTAGCCCACGATATGATACTAAAAAGTAACTTTTATGCAAACTTTCAAATCAAGTTTAAGCAAGGGCTATTATCTTAAATATTTAATCGAAAGCTTGGATGACAACTTTTAATAATATCCACATAAAATGAGTGTCATTCGCACCGTAATTCCCCGAAATGCAGCACACTGCTCCAAAATGTTGGCTGGCTAGTTGAGTTCACAAATTTTCACAAACTTAATACTTTTAAGTACAAGTACAAGTATATGACAGCAGGCGCATTGCATGGAATGTGTATATAGTACTTGCAGTGGAAGTAAAGGGTATAGGGTATAGAGTACTTGAGGGCGAGGGTTTACTTTACAAATGTGCACTTCGTTGATTAGATATGGGAGCTTTTAAGCGCTTATTTCTTAACTTTGACAAAAGTTCGATATTAAACAAGTTCTACAGCTTCGCTGAAGTATGTAAGAAAACATATGTAACAGGCTGAAGGACGCCTATAAAGTAGTATATACATTAGGGTGGGTCAATTTTTTTCACTACCAAGCGGTTGTCAATATCGTAATCTACGACGAATTCTAAGAAGATTTGCCCAAGAAACCATGGGTCTAATATCAAATTCGAGCTTCCGATTTTTTACGAGAAACTTTTCGTATCTTTTTGTCATTTTAAACACGCATAGATACTTAAGCGAATGCATAAAAAATATTTTGTTTCACTTAACATTTTTTTAAGAAATTTAGAACATTTTAAAAATGTAAAACTAAAATAAAAAAATTAAATTTTTTTTTAAAAATATTTTTTAAATTTAAAAAAAAATTTTTTTTCTAAATATAAAATAACAAAAATTGGCATTAATTTCCATTTGACCGTCAATTCACGCCCTATTTAGTGCCACGCCTATTCTAATTTTTTTTCGAAAAATTCTTTGAAGTATTGAGAATATATAGTTCAAGTTTCAACCCGACATCTCACCTAGTTCAAAAGTTACAGATTTTTGCCACCAACATACGAAAAGTTTCTCGTTAAAAATCGGAAGCTCGAATTTGATTTTAGACCCATGGTTTCTTGGACAAACCTTCTTCGAACTCGTCGTAGATTACGACTTTGACAACCGCTTGGTGCACTTTTTTTAGTCCATACAAATTGACCCACTCTAATATACATTCTTGATCAGCATCATAAGTCGAAAGCAACAAAATTCAAATTCATTCGCATGTGTATATAAATAAATAGAATAATAGTATGTAACATTTTGAACAAAGCACAAAACGTTATCTGAACAGGTATACTAATGTATATTAATGTATTATTGTTGGAGATTTAATCTGCGCAATGGTAATTAAATAAAGTGTAAAGCGAAGTTATGTGAAATTAATATAATGTTCGTTTATTCTGATCGTAAAATAAAATAGCACGTCTTCTCTTTCTTAAGACACGGGACACATTGTGTAATTCATTTCGAAGTGTGACCAACTCTTATTACTTTATAGAATACTTAATACTAGAAATACTGACGGTGGGCTATTTTCAACAATTATCAAAACAGTTTTTTATAAAAAAATAGACATAGAGTATCATAATGTCGCGTGCGCTCAATTTAAGCCCTTCCAACTAGTTTTGTTCTTTTTACAGTGTCTCCATTCACCATGGTATTTATTTTTTTGGAGTTTAACCAAATTACTTGCATACGTTTTTGGGTTGGTCGATAGGCAATCAAAACTTTTTTGTTTTTGGCTTAACTGGTATGTATTTTATGTCGTTTTACTGGAATTCTTTTGACCAGAGACAGACAGCAATAAATTCCATAATATATAGTTGCTGTCCTTGGTTATTACAGGGCAAAATTTCAAATGACCGAAATACATTTCCAGGAACTTGTTAGACAGTGTTGGCACCAAAATCGAATTTAAAACAACCAGCAAGGACTTTTAATAGAGTGACAGACTCATTAAAAATAATTTATATATCAGATTTACTGGTTTCTTTGAACGGCAGATATATTCACAATCAATAATTGATATGCTCTTTGACCTATTTAATTCATCTTAGTGGTCATAGTTTATAAATATATATGTCAACGCTCAGCAATTTCGAGCTTGAAATATCAATTAACATCTGTAGTCTGTGGATTTTATGTGAAATTTCTCTTTTTAGAATGATTGCATCAGTTGCTTTGCCTTGAGCTTGAGAAAAGTCAATAAAATGCCCAAAAAAAAAAAAAATTGAGCAAATAAATTTGAGGGGAAAGAAATGCCAAGGCCATGTCAATGTCAATGTCATTGTCATCAGTAGCAAAACCGAGTGCATTAAGTCATAATGAAGCACTCTGCACATATTGCAGATACATATGTACATATGAATTTACATTCTGGGTAAACAGACACACCACACATACATAAATATTATAAAAGACAATTAAATTGTATAAACATACATATGTTGCTCATGCATATACGTGAATGGCCCAACTCGATGCCTTCAGGGAGTTCAGTTCTATGAAAGACTCTTAAAAAAACATTGACAATTGCCAAATTGGCTGAAAAGTTTGCCTTATATTTGCATAATGAAGCAAACTTGATGTATATGTGAGTATGTGTGTATATGTGCTTTTGATTGTCAAATTGTTTGACCTGATTTGTTAGCCAATTGATAATGTTTTAATACCCTAAGGGCATTCAATAATTGAAAGAGTTCTTTTTGCAAAACAAGCAAATTATCTGCAGGAAATGGACCACTGTGGATTGAGAAAACTTTAACAAGCTAATGGAAATTAATAATTAAGCTTGTCTTTCCATATTCATCTTCTATTTAAAACACCTTATTAATTGATTGTCAATTTGTAAATATTAAGAACAAATGTAATTCTCTTTCACTGTACATAGTGTAACTTTAATTTTGTGCTGAGTTTTCCATATATTAAATTACATTTCTAAAAACCGAAGGCGGACAGATAAACCATTAATGTTAGTGTTCAACAGTTTGAAATTTCCATTTAATACCGGCATTGTCTTGAAGTTGTATCTAAGCAATAGATTAATTTTGTTGTAGTTGAAATGCAAACAAATATCCGACTCCAAAACCACACGAATAAAGGTCACATCCTTAGTATTATACATGCTACATATATTCATCTCTGCAGCCCATAACCCACAAAGAACATCAAAGTTTTTTACCAACCAGCTCCTTAATAAGTTGAAAGTACCCGAACGTACATACATATGTACATATGTACTATGTGCCAGTTAGGAACTTTTTCTCGGAGAAAGAAAAAGTTTTCCTTATTTTGTCGGCATGATTTTTGGTGTTAGTCAAGCAGAGGCTTAAGTAGCTTTATTTTCTTTGTTCCCTGCAATTATTCTCAGCTTTATGACCAACCAAAAAGAGTTGAACACAAACCGAAAGGGAGCTGAAATTATGTTGAAACTTAAGCTGGCTCATTAGCAGGCATTACATGACGTAAAAAATAAGAGATATGCGATCGATATGACTAAAGATTAAACTGGGATTCAAACGATAAAAATGGAGCAATAAAAAAAAAAAAGGATAAAAGTGAAACAGTTGAATTGAAACAATACAAATGAAACGATTAAAGTGGAACAATTAAAAAATAAAATGCTTTAACAATGAGATTGAGACATTAATAATGAAACAAAGAGAATGAAACACTGGAAATTAAAGAAAATAAATCGAATACAGCAACTAGAATTATATGTAGAGCAATGATCCAAAACAAAGAAAAAAAACTAAAACTGTTGGGAATTATTTATTCAACATAAAATATGAAAATAAAAAATTTTTATTGTTTATCTGGAAAAAATGAAACACTCGAAACTGAATTGGATAAGCAAAAAAATGTTAGGCTAATCAAGAAATCTAGTGATAGGAGTAATAATTCAATTGCAACAAAGTTCTTTAAATTTAAAATATGTACATACTATATCAATCAAAAGTTGATTTACCTACAGAATTCAACGTATTTCTTCACAAGCAGTGTGTCTATCCTTTACTCAGAAACACCTTATCGATGTGTATGCATCAGTAACATTATCATATCAGCACTTCAAACAGATACTCATATGTTCCAATGATGTGTCAGGTTTTTTCAGGGCTAAGCGGCTTAAAAAGGACACAAGTTGCAACTCCCACAAACAGGCACATACACATTCACATTCCAGGTGATGCCACAGCAGAAAGTACCTGGTAAATGGCGAAAGAAATGCAACAGAAATCGCTGTTCAAGGACTAAGCTTCCGCATTTGCTTCCGCTTACGCAAACCGTGTGTGTTGCCTAAGGCTTGCAGCCTGGCCAGACAATGGCATCAGCTTTTAAATATAATAAACTTGCAACACTATTAGTAAAGTGTCGTCTGATGCCGTAAATGTTGCCGTTGCAACCTCCGTTTTGTCGTCATACTTTCTTCTTTATGTTGCCTCTTTGTGGCAACTTGCCTAGCAGCGAAACAAACGTCCAACTCTTAAAAGTTTATCAGAGCTTACAAGGATTTTTATGTGGTATGTATTTTATAGTGCAAAAAATTTCACTTGCAACATTTGTGGCAATGTATCTCTTATATTCTCACTCACGTATTTAAGATAAAGAACAAAAACTGGTACAATATTAAAGATTAACTTTTTAACAATTGGAAAGACTTATTACTAAAGTTTTTTTTGATAATTTACTCTCTTAATTATATACAAAACTATTACACATATTATACTTTGACTTGTGAAATGCTTTTACATAAATTGTATCCTAGAACTGAACTCCTATTACTTATTTAAAATTACAATAAAAATTAAATTTAAAAATTACAAAATATCAAAAAGCAAAATTTAATTGATTTCATATCTAAACACTAGTTCAATTTTTAAAATAATATTTTAGGATAGTTTTTGGCATTTAATTTATATTCTTTAATCTTAAATTATATAAATAAATTTCAATGGAATAAATTTGCAAATAATCACTTTTAAAAAAAATTAAAAATGAACCAAAATCACTAAGAAATTCGTAAGTAGACTTAATCAACTTAAATCACTTAAACTTAATCAACAATCAAAATCAAAATGTTTATAAAAAAAATTGCTGAACACAATTTGCTGCACGTTTTCCGGATGAGGCGGAA
>JBAMBL010003230.1:0-74546 GCA_037043405.1 Drosophila subquinaria | reverse complement strand
GGAACAGGAAAATTGTCGACTGCTGAGGTCTTTTCTTTTGATGGTGTTATCGTTCCATTTTTTATTATATAACCTAGAAAATTTACCTCTCTTTTTAAAAATTGGCATTTCTCCCACTTTATTTTTAGGCCTGAGATACCAGCTACATGTAGAACTTCCTTTAATTTCTCTATGCCCTCTGATTCGTCTTTTGACGGGATAATGATATCATCCATATATAATATCAGTGTGCCCTTTTCTATAAGTTGTCTTAGCATTGCAAATATATACCTCATGAAGACTGCCGGGGAATTCGAGATTCCAAACGGGACAAAGCAAAATTCGTACTGGCCCTTTTGTGTAACGAAAGATGTGTACTTTCTAGATTCTTCACTTACTGGGATATGAAAGAATCCATTACGTAAATCCAACGTTGTAAATACATTTGCTCCTTGAAGCCGATGTAATACATCATCTATCGTGGCCATGGGGAAATTGTCTCGGATAATTTTCTCATTTAACTTACGATAGTCGCAACAAAGTCTCTTGTTGCCGTCTTTCTTTGACACAAGCACGATTGGAGAAGCAAACTCCGAAACACTCGGGCGGATTATACTCTCTTGAAGCCAATCCTGTATCTGCCTGTCAACTATTTCTTGTTCTCCTAATGGTAGTCGTCTTGGTCTCTGATAAATCGGAACTTCATCAGTCAGAATAATCTTCATCTCCACTGGGCTAGTCTCTGGCTTCACCCTCTTATAGGATTTCAGCGCTTTCTGAACGGTCAGTTTTAAATCCTCATCGAGATGCTGTATGTCAAGTTCTGTTTCATCTTCGTTATTCATAGTCAATAATTGACTTAAATTATCCTGCAGCTCTTGAATTTTTGTTTCAGAATGTGTAATATTACATTCTACTTCTTCGTCATTTCTATCACTGCCTTTTTGATGTTTCTCAAAACTCGAAAAGTTCTTCATAGCATGAAAGGTAACACCACTAGAACTGAGAGTCACATTAACAAAATCAAGAACATAATTTCCTATAATTCCGTCAAACAGGGTATCTTCTTCACGAACTACGTGAAAACACATTTCGATTGGAATGAAGTCCAACTCAGAGTTTACATTAAAAGAACCCAAAGTTTTGATCTGTTTTCCACCAATATCAATTAGCACTTTAAAATCTTGCGTCAGTGGTGTAAGATTTAGAATCTAGATTTATTTAAGTTTTACACATAAATTATTTTAAACAAAATTTTTGCACTCGGCACATTGCGCTAAAATGTCTCAATTCTTCAGACCAAATAAAACTCACTGTTTTGCGCAGTGCCGAATGCAAAAATTTTGTTTAAAATAATTTAAGTGTAAAACTTAATATTATTCGTCACAAAATTGGATATCAGAAATTTTGGGGCATGAAAATGTTTTCGTCACTAGACTTTTACCTCGTAAAGAGGTTTTTTTATGGAATAGCATAGAACGCTCTAGCCGAAAATATTTTTGCAAAGCCAAAACTTCATATAAAAAAAAGGGTTGCAAACATGCTCGAAATTATTTTGTAAGGCCATTTCTAAACGTATGTACGCTGTACCTAAATATGGGCAGCTCAGAATATTTTCTGGCGTTTTACAACACTATTTGGTTAACAGATGGCAGCTATATTCTGACCTTTCAAAACATCGATTGAATCGTTGTTTTGACTAGTCGAAATATATGAACAACAATGGCGGGAAAAAATAAGCAGCAAAATAAGAGCCGAATTGATGTCTTCGAAAATGAAGAACGAATAAGGCTAATTGAAGAGGTGAGAGAGAGGCCAATCATATGGGATTCAACCGATAAAAAGCATTTTGATTTTGATTTTTTATCAAAAGTGCATGGGAAAGTATTGCAGAGGCCGTTAATCCGAAAATTATGATATTGGTCGCTGCTACTTCACTGATCCAGTCCATTTGGTCCATTTTGTCACTTTGATTATTTCAAATTGTATTTACTTGTTTGTTGTGAACAGCTGACGCAACAGTGTGACCACAGCAGCAAAGGACCAACAATCTCTCAACTTTTTAGTGATTTTTGGTATTTTGCTGTCACACTGAATTCTGTAAGGCCCGACCTCAAAACATCGAACATTTCGAGCGTCCAAAATGTTTTCAGCTAGAGCGTACTACGCTAATATCAGAAATTTTTTAATAAGACATCAGAAATTTTAAAATTGCAATATTTGATGTGATTTAATGTGTAGATTTTTCTTAAATTGTCAAAATGTGAGAAAAAATACCTTATTTAACCTGTAACTGTTTACCTTTTTACTTAAAGAAAAAACTTTGAAGGTATGCCTAAGAGCCCTTCGAAATACCTTTTCAATTTTAGCGGTTTTTAGCGATTTCCCGCTAAACAAGCAATTTTTCGAAAAAGTCGTAGAACAAATGTTTTTTGATTTTTGAGCAGGAACAAGTCCTCATTCAAACATTTAAGCTAAATCAACGATTTGATCCAAACAAACAAACAAACAAAAATTTCAAAATTAATTATCTTTCGAACCAGTTGTCCGATTTCGATGATCGAGGTGTCATTCGACGCGTATTTTTAATGAAAATTGTAAAAAATTCAAAGAAAATTCAAAAAGACTCCAACGACGCCATTAGCTCCAATAATTTAAATTTTTCCCCTCCCACTTACACCTGTTTATCTCACGAACCAGGTAAGTTTCCAAAAGTCTTAGTATGCACATTTGTAAGTTAAGTTAATACCTTTCGATCAGTACATAACTCGACCTGATCGGACAGTCATAGCTAATTTTCCATTCTTCCTGTGTATATATGCTAGTCGCCTTCGCACCCTTCGTGCTGCTTTCGTCACTAGCGCGGACTGCCGTCCGCAGTGATACCACTCGTTGGTAAACTCAATTCTGCTAACTTTGCTTTAAGCTCTGCTACTTTCAGTTGTGCGATCTCATCATACTGCATTGTAAAGTAGAAATCTTATTTAAGTGTTAATAAATTTGATTACATTGACTCTCTTAAAAATAGGTATTAAAACAATGTTATTTTCTACCGCTGCTAAGCTCACTCGATACCTTCAGTTAGCGCTTCTCTGTAAACGCTGTCACCTCTGGAAACACTTCTCTGTAAACGTCTTTGCTTCTGTTAAATCTCCAACTCTTGGTAACGCTTCTCTGTAAACGTCGTTTCTCTGCAAGCTCTGGCAGCCTGTGGAAACACTTCTCTGTAAGCGTCTCTGCCCCTGTTAGCACTTCTCTGTAAGCGCCTTTGCCTCTGTTAACGCTTCTCTGTAAGCGCCGTTGACTCTGTTAAGTCTGATCGCCGCTTCTCTGTAAGCGTCGTGCCTCTGCAAACTCTGACATCCGCTGTAACGCTTCTTTGTAAGCGCCTTTGCCTCTGTTAACGCTTCTCTGTAAACGCCTTTGCCTCTGTTAGCACTTCTCTGTAAGCGCTGTTGCCTCTGTCAGCGCCGTGTTTCTGATTACTCTGCTTCGTCTTCCTTTGTCAAGGTCTTCTTTGCTCGTCTTTGATGCGCGAGTTACCACTTTGATATTTATTGTGGTGTGTGTGTTGTATAAGTTTGTGCGTTTGAGTTTTATATTTTAAGACGAGATTTCAATAAAGAACAACTGCTCCATTTGCTTTTCGAATTCTAAGTGTTTTGGTTTATTCGGTTTTACTTTTAGGAAACCTCGGCAGAGGCTTTGCGACTTATACATATATAAAAGAGTACATAGAATTGGTTGGGGCTTATGTATGTTGCGAAATAGCGAGTCAGCACTTAGCCGGATGTCGAGTCCCACATCGAAGAGTTGTTTACATTGTAATGCCTGGTATGCTGTGGCAGCACTTTGCTGTTTAGGCTACCCGCCAGTGTATGTTGCAATGCAACGATCGCTGCCGGGTTGAATGGCATGATCATTGGAACGTCGTCAACGTCCGTGGGGGTTTAAGTGGGGGTGAAGAAGAAGCGTAGGCGGTAACTCGCGCGTCGTTTTTCTCGTCTATGCTGCGCCACTCACTTTTTGTCGTCTTTGCTATGTCGCTCGCTTTTGCTTCCTTCTGCCACTGTACACGGTGCTCTTCTTTCGTCTGTTGCTGCTTCACATTGGTTGTACTGCTCTTACGCACTGATCGCTTGACGATGCTTGCTCAACGGATGGTGCCATTGTGTCGCTTGCTTAACGGATGATGCCGTTTTTCGTCTGCTGCGTTGTAGCTTTGTGCAATTTTTTTAGAATGCTGGCATGCTTATGTACAAAAGACAATTTGATGATTGAATTTGCACTACGCATGTTCATGAACTGTTTTCGCTGCACAAATGTAAAAAGTCATGCTGCTGGTGTATAGCGTTATTTCACAAGAAAAACTCTTCGGTTGAGCCCCCAAGTTGTAGTATGTGAGCCGTGGGTATAATTGTTTCCAAGTCAAAACACACGTATGTAGATTAAATACATAAAGTTTATTTAAAATATATGTTAAAATTAATGATTAAGTTCTTTCAATTCACATTTCAATTGTTTCATTTCACATTTCATATTTTCTCTGAATATTCTCTTTAGCAGATGAGCGCACACAACTTAACTCTTTCACGACTCACATTCTACTATCGGTTTTTCGATCAAGCTGTTTTGCTCTGTATATCTAATATCGATAAATTGGATTCTGCCTTTAGCAGGGTTACAAACTCTTATAATAATCTAAGGGCTTCAAACTATCATTATATTCTTTGGGTACAAACAGATCACCGACCACTTACATTTTTATTTTCAATGACAAATCCCAGCTCAAAACTAACAAGAATGAGACTCGAGTTAGAAGACTATGATTTTACGGTGGAATACTTAAAGGGAAAAGATAACTTTGTGGCAGACGCCCTATCGCGGATAACAATATTTGATCTAAAAGTTTTACAAATAAAAGTCCCGAAAGTCACTACCAGGCACCAAAGTAGACAGAAATCCTGCGCAGGAGATGATAAAGAAATAGTATTGCCTAAGCAAACTATAGAAAAAGCTTCAAAGCCCAACGTATATGAAGTCATCAACAATGGCGAAGTTCGTAAAGTAGTGACCTTGCACTTAACAAATAAAAAATGTTATTTTAAACATGGAAATAAAGTTATTGCAAAAACTGATGCTAGCGACCTGTACACCAATGGAACTCTTGACTCAGGTCAGTTCTTCCAAAGGCTTGAAATGCAAGCCGGTATGCATCAAATCAGCCAACTCAAAGGGGCTCCGTGGGAAAATATCTTTGAACAAGTTTCAATTGATAATTTTAAACAATTGAGCAATAAAATATTGAATTCATTAATAGTAGCGCTACTCAACCCGGTGACCCTAATTACAAATAAAAAAGAAAAAGAAGCAATACTGTCTACGTTCCACGATGAACCAATTCAAGGAGGTCATGCTGGCTTTTTAAAAAACCTTGGCCAAGGTCAAAAGATATAATTTCTGGAAAGGAATGTCTAAAGCAGGGATGCCCATCGCCTATGCACACGACGCACATTTGTTTTTGTTTTGCACATAGGATATGGGAAGTGTGCGAGAATACACATTGGTAAGCTTCTGGCGCACATTGGCAAATTACACAAACAAATTTCGCACATTACGCTTTCGGACTACTTCGTTGCTGGCAAAACAAGAACAAATTTTTCACTGACCGCTTTCCGTCGACCTTCGTTGCTGGCAAAACAAAAACAATTGTATTGCGTCGTTTTGCTGTGGCTAATCGAATGTATTTTGTTGTTGTCTTGTCGTTTGGTGACACCGAAAAAGAAGAAGTTTACTTCGTTGTGAAACGTGTGACGCTTGTTTTTTTTTTTGAAGAAACATGTTCCTATTTTTTTTCTGTGTACACATAGAATTGAAAAATACTTTCGTTTCATGGGCGTGCATTGTTTTTATTTGTATTGGTGCGTGCACATCCATAAGGCAGCTTTGGGCACCCCTGGTCTAAAGACATAACTAAGTACATAAAAAAATGTCAAAAATGAAAATAACAACGCATACTAAAACTCCTCTTATTCTGACAGAAACCACAATAAGTTCTTTCAACAGAGTGATAGCACTAAGCAAACAATACATAGAGGCGTCAAACAAGCATTTTTGTGATATAGTATTTTTTGTATAGCGTGCAACCCCAAAGCGTTCGGCAAAAGCCGAACGCTTTTGCAGTGAGACCCCAGAGCGCACAGCACAGCTGAGAGAGAGCGCACACGAAAAATTTTCAGTCTTGGATAGGCACCAGAACGATGAGCACGCTCTGTGTCGCTCTCTTTGTCTCTCATTATCGTTTCTGTGTGTGTACATGCGCACGCTTCTTAGTGTGCGTGAAATGTAAACATGCGGGCTCGATCACCCGATGGAACATACCCTGTTTTAAATACAAACCATTTTTTTTCTTATTTTCCAAATACTTGATTTAACCAAATACTTGGTTGCCGTCCCAATTGCAAATAAACAGTAGCACAGTAGCAAAGGCAATATTTGAATCATTTATTCTAAAGTACAATCCAATGAAGACGTTCATTACGGACATGGGAACAGATAAAGAATTCAAATATAAATGATTTGTGCAAATATTTAAAACTAGACAACATAACGTCTACGGCACATCATCACCAGACAGTTGGGACAGTAGAAAGAAGCCACAGAACTTTTAATGAATACATACGTTCATATATATCAGTTGACAAAGCTGATTGGGACGTATGGCTTCAATACTTCGTATACTGTTTAAACACAACCCTTTCTATGGCACACAATTATTGTCCATATGAGTAAGTTTTCGGTAAACAAAACAATTTGCCAAAACATTTTAATAAACTAGGATATAGAGAACCACTATATAACACTAGAGCAAGCATATAAAAAAGCACTGGTTATGTTGGAAAAAGTTAAGACTAGAAATAAGGAGCACTTCAATAAAAAAAGTTTTAGATGTTAAAGCGAAAAAAGGAGATAAGGTTTTATTAAGAAATGAAACTGGCCATGAATTTTATCCAGAATACTTTGGACCCTATACAATAGTGTCAGTTGAAGATAATAATAACATTTTAATTAAAGAAAAAATTAATAAACAACAAAAAGTTCATAAGGATGGGTTAAAAAAGTATAATAACAGACAATTTTCATAATAATAATAATAAAAAAAAAACAACAAATGGTCTTATCAACCAATAAAGAAAAAATTAAGAATGGAGTAAAATTTTATTTGCGAATACCAAATAAAAAAAACATAAATAATATTCAAATCATAAAATTATATAAAAAAAAAAATTTTTTTAAGTAAGGAATAAAATAAAAACAATAATTGGCCACCACATATACATACATGAAAAAAGAAAAAATAATAATTACTTTTAAGATTCATTTATCAATCTATATCTATATATATAAAATTCTTTGTCCTGACTGACTCACTGACTGACTGAGAATCAACGTGTAGCCCAAACGGTAAAAGATAGAAAGCTGAAATTTTCACACAACATAGGTGAGGTAATTTCATCGTGCAATAAGACGGCGTTTTGCGAAATTCGACCTGTAAGTGGGTCAAAATCAAGGTCAAAGGTCACGGAATTGCTTAGTATGAAAAACTTTTTTGTTTCTTAAGATATCTCAACGAAACTCACAGATTATATGTTTGTTACTGTCTTTTACATTCTGACTAAATTTGGTCAAAGTCGGGTGACTATATCATATGGCTGCCATAGGACAATCGGATGCAAAATAACCTTTAGTATGAACAACTGTTTTGTTTCTTAAGATATCTTAACTAAACTCACAGATTGTATGTTTGGGGCTGTTTCTAACATTCTGGCCAAATTTGGTCAAAATCTGATGAAAATAACCTTTAGTTGAATGCAACTTTTTTGTTTCTTAAGATATCTTAACCAAACTCAATGATTGTATGTTTGGGGCTGTCTCTAACATTCTGGCCAAATTTGGTAAAGTCGGGTTACTATATCATATAGCTGCCATAGGATCAATCGGATGCCAAATAACCTTTAGTATGAAAACCTTTTTTGTTTGTTAAGATATCTCAACCAAACTCAACGATTGTATGTTTGGGGCTGTCTCTAACATTCTGGCCAAATTTGGTTAAAGTCGGGTTACTATATCATATAGCTGCCATAGGATCAATCGGATGCAAAATAACCTTTAGTATGAAAACCTTTCTTTGTTTCTTAAGATATCTCAACCAAACTCACAGATTATATGTTTGGGACTGTCTCTTACATTCTTACTAAAAATGGTCAAAGTCGGATGACTATATCATATAGCTGCCATAGGATTAATCGGATGCAAGTTAACCTTAAGAATCAAAAACTCTGTTGTTGTATGAGATATTCTTAGAAAACTCACACATTAACTCTTCTTGCTAAATTTTGAATTTTCCTAAAATTTAGCTTTTTCCCGCCAAATTTAGCTTTTTCCCGCCAAATCTGGATTTTTCCCGCCAAATCACTAAATCTGACTTTTAGCCAAAGTTCAATTGCAAGGAAGAAAGACTATAACCGCGGACAGCGGAAGTTGAATATTTCCGTTTTTTTTTTCAAAAAATGCTATATTATATAAAATTGTTAAAGCGGACTACTAAGGACCTTCTTTTCAATTTTGCGAGCGAAGCGAGCGGGGGTTGGCGAGCGAAGCGAGCAGGGGGCGGAGCCCCCTAGTACATAATAAAATTCTTTGTCCTGACTGACTCCACTGACTCACTGACTGACTCACTGACTGAGAATCAACGTGTAGCCCAAACGGTAAAAGATAGAAAGCTGAAATTTGCACACAACATAGATGAGATAATTTCATCGTGCAATAAGACGGCGTTTTTCGAAATTCGACCTGTAAGTGGGTCAAAATCAAGGTCAAAGGTCACAGAATTGCTTAGTATGAAAAACTTTTTTGTTTCTTAAGATATCTCAACCAAACTCACAGATTATATGTTTGGTACTGTCTTTTACATTCTGACCAAATTTGGTCAAAATCGGGTAACTTTATCATATAGCTGCCATAGGAACAATCGGATGAAAATAGCCTTTAGTATGAACAACTGTTTTGTTTCTTAAGATATCTTAACCAAACTCACAGATTGTATGTTTGGGGCTGTTTCTAACATTCTGGCCAAATTTGGTCAAAATCGGATGAAAATAACCTTTAGTATGAACAACTTTTTTGTTTCTTAAGATATCTCAACCAAACTCAATGATTGTATGTTTGGGGCTGTCTCTAACATTCTGGCCAAATTTGGTCAAAGTCGGGTTACTATATCATATAGCTGCCATAGGAACAATCGGATGCAAATAACCTTTAGTATGAAAAAATTTTTTGTTTGTTAAGATATCTCAACCAAACTCAACGATTGTATGTTTGGGGCTGTCTCTAACATTCTGGCCAAATTTGGTTAAAGTCGGGTTACTATATCATATAGCTGCCATAGGATCAATCGGATGCAAAATAACCTTTAGTATGAAAACCTTTTTTGTTTGTTAAGATATCTCAACCAAACTCAACGATTGTATGTTTGGGGCTGTCTCTAACATTCTGGCCAAATTTGGTTAAAGTCGGGTTACTATATCATATAGCTGCCATAGGATCAATCGGATGCAAAATAACCTTTAGTATGAAAACCTTTCTTTGTTTCTTAAGATATCTCAACCAAACTCACAGATTATATGTTTGGGACTGTCTCTTACATTCTTACTAAAAATGGTCAACGTCGGATGACTATATCATATAGCTGCCATAGGATTAATCGGATGCAAGTTAACCTTAAGAATCAAAAACTCTGTTGTTGTATGAGATATTCTTAGAAAACTCACACATTAACTCTTCTTGCTAAATTTTGAATTTTCCTAAAATTTAGCTTTTTCCCGCCAAATTTAGCTTTTTCCCGCCAAATCTGGATTTTTCCCGCCAAATCACTAAATCTGACTTTTAGCCAAAGTTCAATTGCAAGGAAGAAAGATTAAAACCGCGGACAGCGGAAGTTGAATATTTCCGTTTTTTTTTTCAAAAAATGCTATCTATATATATAAAACTCTTTGTCCTGACTGACTGACTCACTGACTGACTCACTGACTGACTCACTTGACTGAGAATCAACGTGTAGCCCAAACGGTAAAAGATAGAAAGCTGAAATTTTCACACAACATAGGTGAGATAATTTCATCGTGCAATAAGACGGCGTTTTGCGAAATTCGACCTGTAAGTGGGTCAAAATCAAGGTCAAAGGTCACAGAATTGCTTAGTATGAAAAACTTTTTTGTTTCTTCAGATATCTCAACCAAACTCACAGATTATATGTTTGGTACTGTCTTTTACATTCTGACTAAATTTGGTCAAACTCGGGTGACTATATCATATAGCTGCCATAGGAACAATCGGATGCAAAATAACCTTTAGTATGAACAACTGTTTTGTTTCTTAAGATATCTCAACCAAACTCACAGATTGTATGTTTGGGGCTGTCTCTTACATTCTGGCTAACTTTGGTCAAAGTCGGGTTACGATATCATATAGCTGCCATAGGAACAATCGGAGGCAAAATAACCTTTGGTGTGAACAACTTTTTTGTTTCTTAAGATATCTGAACCAAACCCACATGATTGTATGTTTGGGGCTGTCTCTTACATTCTGGCCAACTTTGGTCAAAGTCGGGTTACTATATCATATAGCTGCCATAGGAACAATCGGATGCAAAATAACCATTAGTATGAAAAACTTTTTTGTTTCTTAAGATATCTCAACCAAACTCGCTGATTGTATGTTTGGAACTGTCTCCTACATTCTGGCCAATTTTGGTCCAAGTCGGGTCACTATATCATATAGCTGCCATAGGAACAATCGGATGCAAAATAACCTTTAGTATGAAAAACTGTTTTGTTTCTTAAGATATCTCAACCAAACTCAGTGATTGTATGTTTGGGACTGTCTCTACATTCTGACCAACTTTGGTCCAAGTCGGATCACTATATCATATAGCTGCCATAGGAACAATCGGACGCAAAATAACCTTTAGTATGAAAACTTTTTTGTGTCTTAAGATATCTCAACCAAACTCACAGATTGTATGTTTGGGACTGTCCTTTACATTCTGACGAAATTTGGTCAAAGTCGGATGACTATATCATATAGCTGCCATAGGATCAATCGGATGCAAGTTAACCTTTAGAATCAAAAACTCTGTTGTTGTATGAGATATTCTTAGAAAACTCACACATTAACTCTTCTTGCTAAATTTTGAATTTTCCTCAAATTTAGCTTTTTCCCGCCAAATTTAGCTTTTTCCCGCCAAATCTGGATTTTTCCCGCCAAATCACTAAATCTGACTTTTAGCCAAAGTTCAATTGCAAGGAAGAAACATTAAAACCGCGGACAGCGGAAGTTGAATATTTCCGTTTTTTTTACAAAAAATGCTATCTATATATATAAAACTCTTTGTCCTGACTGCACTGACTGACTGACTCACTGACTGACTGAGAATCAACGTGTAGCCCAAACGGTAAAAGATAGAAAGCTGAAATTTTCACACAACATAGGTGAGATAATTTCATCGTGCAATAAGACGGCGTTTTGCGAAATTCAACCTGTAAGTGGGTCAAAATCAAGGTCAAAGGTCACAGAATTGCTTAGTATGAAAAACTTTTTTGTTTCTTGAGATATCTCAACTAAACTCACAGATTATATGTTTGGGGGCTGTCTATAACATTCTGACCAAATTTGGTCAAAGTCGGATGACTATATCATATAGCTGCCATAGGAACAATCGGATGCAAAATAACCTTTAGTATGAAAACCTTTTTTGTTTCTTAAGATATCTCAACCAAACTCACAGAAAATATGTTTGGGGCTATCTCTAACATTCTGGCCAAATTTGGTCAAAGTCGGGTGACTATATCATATAGCTGCCATAGGAACAATCGGTTGCAAAATAACCTTTAGTATGAAAAACTTTTTTGTTTCTTAAGATATCTCAACCAAACTCACAGATTATATGTTTGGTACTGTCTCTTACATTCTGGCCAACTTTGGTCAAAGTCGGGTTACTATATCATATAGCTGCCATAGGAACAATCGGATGCAAAGTAACCTTTAGTATGAAAAACTTTTTTGTTTCTTGAGATATCTCAACTAAACTCACAGATTATATGTTTGGGGCTGTCTATAACATTCTGACCAAATTTGGTCAAAGTCGGATGACTATATCATATAGCTGCCATAGGAACAATCGGTTGCAAAATAACCTTTAGTATGAAAAACTTTTTTGTTTCTTAAGATATCTCAACCAAACTCACAGATTATATGTTTGGTACAGTCTCTTACATTCTGGCCAACTTTGGTCAAAGTCGGGTTACTATATCATATAGCTGCCATAGGAACAATGGGATGCAAAGTAACCTTTAGTATGAAAAACTTTTTTGTTTCTTGAGATATCTCAACCAAACTCACAGATTGGTTGTTTGGGACTGTCTCTTACATTCTGACAAAATTTGGTCAAAGTCGGATGACTGTATCATAATGCAAGGGAATTTGTAACAACTTTTTTAAATTAAAACTGATGCTGTAAATATGTACGTTAAATTAATATGTTCTGTACATGTATTTGTACACAATGCAGGCGAAACATTTATTTAACAGAAGCTACTGCTGCTGTTAAGAGGTGGCGATAAATAATGTTAATCGAATAGAGCATATCGCGTTTATTCAAATATTTATGTATAATCAATTTTAAATTAAAAAAGGTCAATTAATGGGACCTTTTTTCAATCGTATGCTTTAATGTAATATTGTTATTACTATTAGCATTTATTCTTTGTTTGCATAAGTTCCATTTCTCTGAAAGATCACAATATCGATATTGACCTATCGATACCCAACCCATCACTAATTTGCTTTCAATAAAATTGAGTTGACCGCGCTGCGACGAGAACTTTTTTTATAAAATGAATCCGGAAAATCACCAGCTGTGGAATCCAATTCGTCCAAATACTCAACAGCAATGGCAGCCACAACAACATCAAACTTGGACGCCAATGCCAGGTAGTGCGCCTCAGCCTTTCTCATTTTGGATGCCCCGGAATTTCCAGGAACAACAATATCAGCAGCCTCAGCCGCAACAACAACAGTACCAGCAGAATGAACAACAACAATACCAACAGCCTCAACAACAACAACAGAAGCAATAGCCACAAGAGCTACAAAATCACGCACAACAACTGAAGAAGCTAAAACCTAAATACAATCAGCCGCCAACAAATACAAAGCCGCTCATAAAATCTATTAACAAGCTAAATAACAATGTAATTAGTTTGCATAAAAGCGTTGAGCAGCTGCATAAAAAAATTGATAAAATGAATAATACACTGTGCCCTCCGCAGCCTCAGCCTCAACCACAACCCCAACTAATTTTCCAACCATACCTCTAATTACCAAAAAAAATGTTATAAGTAAGCTAAAAAAAAAATGAAGTCAAGCAAAGTTATGATAAGAAATAAAACTTAATCAAATGGATTTAAATAATTATCTTATGTTAAAAATCAAATTAAATGAAGTTATACTTAAAAATGAAACTTAATTAAATGGATTACAATAAATATCTTATGTTTTTAAAAAATAAATAAAAATGTATTAAATAAATTTATGTTATTGTTAATGAAAGATGCATCGATAGAGCAGCTTATATAGCTGCCATAGGAACAATGGGATGCAAAGTAACCTTTAGTATGAAAAACTTTTTTGTTTCTTGAGATATCTCAACCAAACTCCACAGATTGTTTGTTTGGGACTGTCTCTTACATTCTGACAAAATTTGGTCAAAGTCGGATGACTATATCATAATGCAAGGGAATTTGTAACAACTTTTTTAAATTAAAACTGATGCTGTAAATATGTACGTTAAATTAATATGTTCTGTACATGTATTTTACAGTTGGGATTTTTAGTTCAATTTGCTGAATAAGTTCAATCGTTCATTTTTCAGTCGTGAACTAAATCAGTCATTTAGTTCAGTTGGTCAGTTGGTCATGAACTATGAAAGATGTGAATAGGCTACGACTGTTTCTTTTTAGTGGAATGTGAAATGTGTTTTAAGTTTTTGAATCAAATAGACGACAAATGCCAACTTGATTCCGGATTTCCTCTTATTATTTTGGGTTATACTTATACCCTGGCTTTTTGAAAATGAGAAAAAAGAGTAAATTGGTTTTTAATTTTGGGCTTACGTTACCTTTCACATTGTTAAAAACTTAAAGATATATAAAATTTAAACATTGTTACATGTAAATAAAGAAGAAACTGAACTGAAACTGAACGGAACTGTATTGTATTGTATTTCTCTAAGAAATTAAAATTTTTTTTAAAGAAATTACTGATCAACTGCGAAATGACCGATTTAGTTCATGATTTACTGAATAAGTTCATTAGTTCATCTTAATGACCCGTTCATTTGAACTTTTTCAGAACTAAACGACACAACTCTAATGTATTTGTACACAATGCAGGCGAAACATTTATTTAACAGAAGCTACTGCTACTGTTAAGAGGTGGCGATAAATAATGTTAATCGAATAGAGCATATCGCGTTTATTTAAATATTTATGTATAATCAATTTTAAATTAAAAAAGGTCAATTAATGGGACCTTTTTTCAATCGTATGCTTTAATGTAATATTGTTATTACTATTAGCATTTATTCTTTGTTTGCATAAGTTCCATTTCTCTGAAAGATCACAATATCGATATTGACCTATCGATACCCAACCCATCACTAATTTGCTTTCAATAAAATTGAGTTGACCGCGCTGCGACGAGAACTTTTTTTATAAAATGAATCCGGAAAATCACCAGCTGCGGAATCCAATTCGTCCAAATACTCAACAGCAATGGCAGCCACAACAACATCAAACTTGGACGCCAATGCCAGGTAGTGCGCCTCAGCCTTTCTCATTTTGGATGCCCCGGAATTTCCAGGAACAACAATATCAGCAGCCTCAGCCGCAACAACAACAGTACCAGCAGAATGAACAACAACAATACCAACAGCCTCAACAACAACAACAGAAGCAACAGCCACAAGAGCTACAAAATCACGCACAACAACTGAAGAAGCTAAAACCTAAAAACAATCAGCCGCCAACAAATACAAAGCCGCTCATAAAATCTATTAACAAGCTAAATAACAATGTAATTAGTTTGCATAAAAGCGTTGAGCAGCTGCATAAAAAAATTGATAAAATGAATAATACACTGTGCCCTCCGCAGCCTCAGCCTCAACCACAACCCCAACTAATTTTCCAACCATACCTCTAATTACCAAAAAAAATGTTATAAGTAAGCTAAAAAAAAATGAAGTCAAGCAAAGTTATGATAAGAAATAAAACTTAATCAAATGGATTTAAATAATTATCTTATGTTAAGAAATCAAATTAAATGAAGTTATACTTAAAAATGAAACTTAATTAAATGGATTTAAATAAATATCTTATGTTTTTAAAAAATAAATAAAAATGTATTAAATAAATTTATGTTATTTCTAATGAAAGATGCATCGATAGAGCAGCTTATATAGCTGCCATAGGAACAATGGGATGCAAAGTAACCTTTAGTATGAAAAACTTTTTTACTTTTTAAGATATGGGCATTTCCACAGAAAGGTCCACCGCGGCCAAAAACGTAAAATTGATCAAAAATTCACATCTTTTGAAATTTTCTTCCAGAAATGTATTTAAGTTATTTATTTAAGCAATATACACTGGAAAAAATTCAATAGGATGAACATATCGATTCTACATTGGAATAAATTCACTTTTTCATATTTATGTCAATTTTCTTAAAAATTGACTTCCAAAATGGACCGTTTGTATTTTAACGATTACACTTAGTAGGACAGTAAAATTGTAACATGAACCATTTTAATTCAAAGAAATATATTGAAAATTTAATTTAAATAAGTTTTTCGGGCTGTTTTGGACATATAATTTTTAAATAGAGAGACAGAAAGAACATTAAAAAGTGATGGTAAAAAATGTCCCGTGCGCAATGTCCCGTGCGAATTTACGTCAAATTGAATTTTAAAAAAAGTGCAAGTCATCTTTGAAAAAAATCATAACCATTTTTAAGAGGCATCAATGCACAAGAGTTAAAAATAAGTTGCATTAAAATATTGCCTCTGGATTCGCTGAAATTGGCGTTTGAATTGGTTGACCTCACAAGTCACTTCCGTTTTGTGTCCCGTGCGAATCACTTGAATTTTTCTATTATTTTTAAAATGAAAAATTACCCAAAATCACTCTTTGCACCAATGAAAGAGCTAATCAAATGCTATATGTTAAGTCCTTCATCAGAAAAAAAAACTTTTCCTTTTTACCGTTTTTTTACTTTGAATGTGTACGAATGTCCCGTGCGCGAGTATGGAAATGCCCATATCTTAACCAAACTCATAAATTGTTTGTTTATTACTGTCTCTTACATTTTAAATTAAATTTTGTCCAATTTAGATCACTATGTTATATAGCTGCCATAGGAACAATGGGATGCAAAACAACCTTTAGTATGAACATTTTTTTTGTTTCTTAAGAAATCTCAATCAAACCCACAGATTCTGTTTTCTACATCCTGGCCAGTTTTGGTTCAGTTTGGATTGCTATATCATAGAGCTGTCAATTGTATAAATAAAACCTTTGGTATGATAAAAATAAAAATACCATAATTGAGTTTTTTTTTTCAATTTTATATTTGTTTTTATTATGTTATTTGTTGTTGTTGTTGATGGTGCTGTTGATGGTGCTGTTGTTTTTGTAGTAAAAGTTGTGGATGTTGTTAAAGGTGCTGTTGTTCTTGAAGCCCATATGGAGCCCCCACACTGACATCCACGATTGTTGTTGTTGTGGCTGCCTTTGTTGTGGCATTGGCCACTTCTGATCATTATTTTTTCAGTTTTTTTTATAATATTGTGTACGTATGTAAATAAATTTAAATTAAATTTGCGATCGGATTTGTATCGATATATTATGATATCGATATTATACGTAATCAAAGAAAAATGATACTTAAGCAATCACATTTAAAGTTGCTATTTAAAAATAATAGAAATTGAATTGCATTATATTTTCAATATTAAATTTAATTAAATTATAATTTCTAAGCAGCATTAAATGCGATTGCTTATGATCGGTTCATTTAACATTTAACAGGGAATACCGCTGTTATTTGGCCGAAAAAACCGGGCATGTCGCTGTTATATGCATGTTGGTAGTCATAATTTTTTCGATTTGGTATCACCCATTTGCAATTATTTAAAAAAAAATTTATTTAAATTTAAAATTCATAAGATAATAATGTAATTCAATTCCCATTAAAAGGAAAAGGCAACATTAAACATGATTGCTTATGATAAGCTGATTTAACATTTAATGTCGTAATAACAGGGCATATCGGAATAATAACAGCGCATATCGCTGTTATATGTATGTATTTCGGTAGACATATAACGGAACTTAACAAAATTTCTGTGAATCTCGCGTCGAGTGGCTGCACAGCTAAACTTTACAAAAAAATCGACAAAGTAACCAAATATAAATACACGCATATTTGTATGCTTTTTTTCTTAAGCTATATTTCAGTAATTGTTAAATTTGTTCAAAACAAGTTGACAATTAAATATAAAAAGCATAAAAATATTTTGTTTGTGTTTGTGTTGCATTGATATATTTGTATATGTGACGCGTGAGTTTTCGCGAATTAAAAGTGAAAATAAAACGATATTTTGTCTGTTTATTTGACCTAAGTTACCTGACAGTTCAATTTAATAAAGTCTTGATCAACTTAACAGATTTTACTGTGCTCTAAGCCTGTTTTTGTACAGACTTCATGCAAATTTGGTACATTCCAAATTTGCAAACTTGGTACAATAATTATTATTAGTTTACGTATAATTATTAATTTTAGTATTTAAATTGTACCACATAATATCGTTAAATTTAATATCACTATTTTTTAAAATAGTTGATATTTTTCGATATAAATATTTATCAATAATTTTTATTATTGCTCTAAATATTTGTAGTATTTTCTGCCGAATTTATTTTTAGTGCATAAAATACAAGCCTGTTATTATACAGACTTCATGCAAATTTGGTACATTCCAAATTTGCAAACTTGGTACAATAATTATTTTTAGTTTACGTATAATTATTAATTTTAGATATTTAAATTGTACCATATAATATCGTTAAATTTAAAATCACTATTTTTTAAAATAGTTGATATTTTTCGATATAAATATTTATCAATAATTTTTGTTATTGCTCTAAATATTTGTAGTATTTTCTGCCGAATTTATTTTTAGTGCATAAAATACAAGCCTGTTTTTATACAGACTTCATGCAAATTTGGTACATTCCAAATTTGCAAACTTGGTACAATAATTATTTTTAGTTTACGTATAATTATTAATTTTAGATATTTAAATTGTACCATATAATATCGTTAAATTTAAAATCACTATTTTTTAAAATAGTTGATATTTTTCGATATAAATATTTATCAATAATTTTTGTTATTGCTCTAAATATTTGTAGTATTTTCTGCCGAATTTATTTTTAGTGCATAAAATACAAGCCTGTTTTTATACAGACTTCATGCAAATTTGGTACATTCCAAATTTGCAAACTTGGTACAATAATTATTTTTAGTTTACGTATAATTATTAATTTTAGATATTTAAATTGTACCATATAATATCGTTAAATTTAAAATCACTATTTTTTAAAATAGTTGATATTTTTTCGATATAAATATTTATCAATAATTTTTATTATTGCTCTAAATATTTGTAGTATTTTCTGCCTAATACATTCTTAGTGCAAATACTATAGGTCTGTAGTTATACAGACTACTTATAAATTTGCAATATTTTTTAATATTGTCTAGAAAATTTGTTGTACTTTAAGTCTTATATATTTCGAGTATATAAGTAGTACATTTCTGTATTCTATAGACTAAAAAAAATTTGGGTTTTTCCTTACTTTTCTATTAAAAGTCATTATGAATACTGAATATCTAAGTATAGGGGGTGAAATGAAGCCACACTCTATAGTTCCTATTATAGGCGACGGAGCTTGCCTTTTTAGGTCTATTTCCTTTCATTTAAATGGCACCCAAGAATGTTTTGGTAATATACGCCAGGAAATAGTACGCTATGTGGTTGAGCATTGGAGTCATCTACAAGAATTCACCTCAAACTCTGAGGGAGATATTTTTGACAGTTCCGCAGAATATGAGATACAAATGATGCAACCTCACACATATGGTTCAGTAGCTGAGCTAAAGGCAGCTGCGGAATTGTATCGCACTGTATTTGAAGTTTTCCATAATTGCACATTAATTGCACGACTTGGAAGATCAGGAGATCCAATAAAAAGATTACGCTTTTCTGGCGGACTTTCTAATGGACACTATGATGCTTATATCCCATTAGAAACTTTGCATATTGCAAATTCTTCTGCTGAAAAAACATCTTCTACTAAAAAAAAACCAGTGAAAAGGCGAGCTCGAGTATCTGACAGAATAAGAAATAAGCAATTAAAGGCTTCAAAAGAAAAATTTAAGGCTGAGCATCCTGAAGCGGTCAGAGCTGCAGCAGCCAGATATCAGGCTGAGCATCCTGAAGTACATCAAGCTTCAGCAGCCAGATATCAGGCTGAGCATCCTGAAGTACATCAAGCTTCAGCAGCCAGATATCAGGCTGAGCATCCTGAAGTACATCAAGCTTCAGCAGCCAGATATCAGGCTGAGCATCCTGAAGTACATCAAGCTTCAGCAGCCAGATATCAGGCTGAGCATCCTGAAGTACATCAAGCTTCAGCAGCCAGATATCAGGCTGAGCATCCTGATGTGAACAAGCTTCAGCAGCCAGATATCAGGCTGAGCATCCTGAAGTTCATCAAGCTTCAGCAGCCAGATATCAGGCTACATCCTGATAAAATGATTAGCGATTAGGTAAAATGGATCAAAAGTGCAAATTTTGTAGTGCTTTAAAATGGAAATAGACCATAAAGGATTTGCTGCAAAAGGAAAAGTTCAACTTCTGCATCTAAAAGTGAGAGTGCTGCAAAGAAGGAAAAGTTCAACTTCCCCCTCTAAAAGCTTTACCTGAGCCTCTCAAAAGCCTTATAATTGGTAGTCATCACAGCCATGTCCACTTCATGAATTGTATAAGAAAGTACAATAATTGCTTTCAAATGACTTCATTTGGAAAAACGAAAATTATTAGAGAGGGAAATTATATGCCAACATTTAAAGTTCAGGGTCAAGTCTACCATTTAGTAGGAAGCCTTTGGCCATATTCTGAAGGCGAAGAAAAATTTCTTCAAATATATTTCGTTGGTGAAGATGACAAAGAAGCCAATTTAAGGTGTAAACATAACTCTGATGTACAATTAGAATTAGTTAAGGCACTGCAATCTATGTTGCACCAGTGCAATCCTTACATCAAGGATTTCAAAACTGCTCTTCAAAAAGTGCCAAAAGATTGTAAAGATTACAAAATGGTCATCCATGCCGAAAAAAAACCAGCCGGTGCTCACAAGGGTCGCTTTAATGCACCACAAGTAAGTGAAGTGGCTTTGGTCATAGTCGGTCAACAATTTGAAAAAAGAGATATTGTAATTGAGAGTCATGATAAAAAACTGAAACATATCAGCGAATTACACCGTTCGTATGACGCTTTACAATATCCTTCTGACGGCGATTGACGAATGGAGACATTGACACCTCTGTGACCCTCATCAAAAAAAGATCTCAAGAAGACTGTATCAGCACTTGGTTTTTACAGTTACAGAATAATGATACGGCAACAGGAAGTCAATCATTTGATTTATTGCCGATCTTTGTTCAGTCAATTTTTGGTTGATATGTACGCTAAAATTGAAACTGAAAGACTCAATTTTATTCGGCACAATCAAGCACAGTTAAGAGCTGATAGCTATATACATCTTAAAGATGCCATAAGCAAGGAAGATGTAAATATTGATCAACTTGGTGAGATGGTAATCTTACCATCTACGTTCACTGGCTCAGCACGGTATATGCATGAAAAGACTCAGGATGCAATGACTTATGTTCGAAATTATGGTCGTCCTGATCTCTTTATTACATTCACCTGTAATCCAAAATGGGAAGATATAACCAATGCTTTATTGCCTGGGCAAAGATCTCAAGATCGTCATGATATTATAGCTCGAGTCTTCCATTTAAAAGTTAAAGCATTAATGTCGTTATTAAACAAAGGCGCTTTGTTTGGTGAAGTGAAATGCTTCATGTATACAATAGAGTGGCAAAAACGAGGTCTACCCCATGTACATTTATTGTTATGGTTAGAAAACAAGATTATGCCTGATCAGATTGATGGTATTATATCTGCAGAAATTCCAGATCCAAAACAGGATCCTCTGTTATATGATATTGTCAAATCTAATATGATTCATGGACCTTGCGGTAATATGAACCCAAGCTCTCCATGTATGAGTCAAGGAAAATGCATCAAAAAATATCCCCGACAGTTCTGTAAAGACAGTATAACGGGAAATGATGGTTATCCTCAATATCGACGAAGAGCCCCAAATGATAAAGGCCTTACTGCTAATGTTAAAGGAAACATTATTGATAATCGCTGGGTTGTACCTTACAATAGTGTGCTGTTACGAACATTTGAAGCACACATAAATGTAGAGTACTGCAGCTCTGTAAAGAGCATTAAATATGTTTGCAAATATGTAAATAAGGGCAGTGACCAAGCTTCATATACTCTCGAAGATAAAAAAGATGAAGTTAAACTTTATGAGAGTGGTCGATATATAAGCAGTTCAGAAGCAGTATGGAGAATTCTAGCATTTCCCATACATGAACGGTTTCCGGCTATCTTTCAATTAAGTGTACACTTGGAAAATGGCCAGCGTGTAACCTTTAACCCAAATAAACGCAATGAATTTGCTGAAAAGATCAACAATCCGTCTAATACGACATTAACGGGTTTTTTTGAACTTTGCAAGGTTGACCCCTTTGCAAAAACACTTTTGTATGTTGAAGTGCCGTCCTATTACATATGGACTAACAATAAGTTTCAACGAAGGAAGCGTGGGTCAGATGTCCCTAATTTTCCTGGAGTCAAAATGGATAGCACTTTGGGTCGAGTATACACTATACACCCTAACAATAGTGAATGCTTTTACTTAAGGCTTTTACTCCATGAGGTACGAGGTCCAACCTCATTCGTTGACTTAAAAACAGTTAACGGTGTTACCTATGACACTTTTCAATTAGCATGCAAAGCTTTAGGTTTACTTGAAGATGATAAGCACTGGGACTATACCATGGCCGAAGCTGCTCTCTGCCAACACCCAAATAAGCTTCGAGAAATTTTTGCAATACTATTAGTATTTTGTCAAATATCTGATGCAGGGTCTCTGTGGGAGAGGTACAAGGAAAGTCTCTCCGAAGATATTTTACACGAAATAAAATTAACAGGAGACCCTAATATAGATTCTGCAGTTATTGATAGAATTTATAATAAGTGTCTGATTCGAGTTGAAAATATAGTATTATCAATAGGAGGCGATTGCTTAACAAAGTATGGTTTGCCTGCCCCAAACAGATCTGAAGAATCCATAAATAATATGGAATATCTCAGAGAAATAAGTTATGAACACAATGAAATTATTGTTAGTAATAACGAAAATTCACTTACTGCTGAGCAAAATGAGGTATATAAAAAAATATTGATCAGCGTTGAAGCTGAAAATGGAGAAATATTTTTTTTGGATGCTCCTGGGGGTACAGGCAAAACATTTTTATTAAATTTATTGTTGGCAAAAGTTCGACAAAATAAGAATATTGCCATAGCTGCTGCGTCTTCTGGTATTGCTGCAACATTGCTAACTGGAGGTCGGACAGCGCACTCCGCATTTAAGCTTCCATTTGATATAATGCGTGAAGAGGTTCCGCATTGCAAAATTTCTAAGCAATCCAATACGGCTATGGTCTTAAAAGATTGTAAGCTAATTGTTTGGGATGAATGTACTATGGCTCATAAAGGTGGCTTTGAGGCACTAAATAGAACTCTACAAGACCTCCGGGATAATAACCTTTTAATGGGAGGCATCACAGTTCTCTTAGCAGGGGACTTTCGACAAACGCTTCCAGTTGTGCCCCGTGGAACAAGAGCTGATGAGATAAAATCGTGTCTAAAATCCTCAGTTTTGTGGCCCACTATTAAGAAACTAGCGCTTACGAAAAATATGCGAGTACACTTAAAAGGTGATAAAAGTGCTAATTTTTTTGCGAAATCTTTACTTAGAATCGGAGATGGTAAATTTAAAACAGTTGATGACAAAGTGACCATACCATCATGTTTGGCAACTGTTGTACCCTCTCTTGAAGATCTTATTTCAAAAATATATCCTGATATTTTGCATATTTCTGAAAAATCATTAGATTGGTTATCTGAGCGAGCCATATTAACTGCAAGAAATGATAGAGCCGTTTCAATAAATGATTTACTTTTAAAATCATTTGATGGTCAAGAAATGACATACAAATCGATTGACTCAGTTATTAATGTTGACGATGCTGTTAATTATCCAGTCGAGTTTCTCAACAAGCAAAATCCACCAGGATTTCCATTGCATAGTCTTTCTCTAAAAGTCGGCGCACCAATAATGATGATGCGAAACTTAAAACCCCCAAAACTATGCAACGGAACTAGATTGCAAATAAAAGCTCTTCATAAATATTTAATTGAAGCCATTGTTTTTACTGGTTGCGCCAAAGGGGAAACCGTACACATACCAAGAATACCTCTAATAACGAATAACCAGCCCTTTGAGTTTAAGAGACTACAATTTCCTGTAAAAGTCTGTTTCGCTATAACAATAAATAAGTCACAGGGGCAGACATTAAAACTGGCTGGACTAGACCTAAGAGATGATTGTTTCTCTCATGGTCAATTATATGTGGCCTGCTCAAGAGTTAGTTCTGCTAGCAACTTATTTATTTTGACCCCAGATGGCAAAACAAAAAATGTGGTCTACAACAGAAGTATTACAGTAACCAAAAGACCTACATCGGTTGTAGTTTATCTACTTGAAGATAAAATCCCTCAATAGTTGCAAACTATTGTAACCTTTTGAGCAGAGCTTATATAAAAAAATATATGAAAATATTTTTGAAAAGCCATTAGATTGGATATCTTAGCCAACAACAATAACACTGGACTAAGTCATTGATATTAACAATGCTGTCCATTATACTATCGAAATTCTGAACAATCAGAATCTACGTGGATTATACCTATTGGGGATACCACGTTATAAAAAAATGCGCCAAATCCTTTACCTCTGTGGTGGTGTGGAAGTGAGGAGAACTTTTAAATATATATACTTTTTTTTATTTGACTAAACTTTATTAACAAAAAATAACAAATTTACATTTACGCGAGCGAAGCGAGCTGTATACATTTTTTAAACCGGACAACAAAAGACCTTCTTTTCTATTTTGCGAGCGAAGCGAGCGGGGGTTGGCGAGCGAAGCGAGCAGGGGGCGGAGCCCCCAGTATTATATAAAATTGTTAAAGCGGACTACTAAGGACCTTCTTTTCAATTTTGCGAGCGATGTGAGCAGGGGACGGACCCTTTTATATTGTATCAATTTGTTAAGCCGGACAACTAAAGAAGTTCTATTACATTTGTGCGAGCGAAGCGAGCTGCGGGTTGGCGAGCGAAGCGAGCAGATTAAGTTTGTTAAGCTGGACAACAAAAGAAGTTCTATTAAATTTTTTGCGAGCGAAGCGAGCGGGGGTTGGCGAGCGAAGCGAGCAGGGGGCGGAGCCCCCTAGTACATATATAAAATTCTTTGTCCTGACTGACTGACTCACTGACTCACTGACTGACTCACTGACTGAGAATCAACGTGTAGCCCAAACGGTAAAAGATAGAAAGCTGAAATTTGCACACAACATAGATGAGATAATTTCATCGTGCAATAAGACGGCGTTTTGCGAAATTCGACCTGTAAGTGGGTCAAAATCAAGGTCAAAGGTCACAGAATTGCTTAGTATGAAAAACTTTTTTGTTTCTTAAGATATCCCAACCAAACTCACAGATTATATGTTTGTTACTGTCTTTTACATTCTGACTAAATTTGGTCAAAGTCGGGTGACTATATCATATGGCTGCCATAAGAACAATCGGATGCAAAATAACCTTTAGTATGAACAACTTTTTTGTTTCTTAAGATATCTCAACCAAACTCACAGATTGTATGTCTGGGGCTGTCTCTAACATTCTGGCCAAATTTGGTCAGAGTCGGGTTACTATATCATATGGCTGCCATAGGAACAATCGGATGCAAAATAACCTTTAGAATCAAAAGCTCTTTTGTTGTATGAGATATTCTTAGAAAACTCACACATTAACTCTTCTTGCTAAATTTTGAATTTTCCTCCAAATTTAGCTTTCTCCGCCAAATTTAGCTTTTTCCCGCCAAATCTGGATTTTTCCCGCCAAATCACTAAATCTGACTTTTAGCCAAAAAAAGGAAGAAGAAACATTGAAACCGCGGACAGCGGAAGTTGAATATTTCCGTTTTTTTTACATAAAATGCTATATTATATAAATTTGTTAGAGCGGACTACTAAGGACCTTCTTTTCAATTTTGCGAGCGAAGCGTGCAGGGGACGGACCCTTTTATATTGTATCAATTTGTTAAGCCGGACAACTAAAGAAGTTCTATTAAATTTTTGCGAGCGAAGCGAGCTGCGGGTTGGCGAGCGAAGCGAGCAGTTTAAGTTTTTTAAGCTGGACAACAAAAGACCTTCTTTTCAATTTTGCGAGCGAAGCGAGCGGGGGTTGGCGAGCAAGGAGCAGGGGGCGGAGCCCCCTAGTCTATATATATAAAATTCTTTGTCCCGACTGACTCACTGACTGACTGACTGACTCACTGAGAATCAACGTGCAACCCAAACGGTAAAAGATAGAAAGCTGAAATTTTCACACAACATAGGTAAGATAATTTCATCGTGCAATAAGACGGCGTTTTGCGAAATTTGACCTGTAAGTGGGTCAAAATCAAGGTCAAAGGTCACAGAATTCCTTAGTATGAAAAACTTTTTTGTTTCTTGAGATATCTCAAGCAAACTCACAGATTGTATGTTTGAGACTGTCCTTTACATTCTGACCAAATTGGGTTAAAGTCGGATGACTATATCATATAGCTGCCATAGGAACAATCGGATGAAAAATAACCTTTAGTATGAAAAACTTTTTTGTTAATCAGAATATCTTAATAAACTCACAGATGTAGTCTGATCTGTCTGTTACAATCGTTGAAATCGGATTACTATATCATATAGCTGCCATAGGAACAATCGGATGTTAATTGACCTTTAGTAAAAAAACTTTTTTGTTTCTTAAGATATCTCAACCAAACTTACAGATTGTATGTCTGGGACTGTCCTTTACATTCTGACTAAATTTGGTAAAAGTCGGGTGACTATATCATATAGCTGCCATAGGAACAATCGGATGCAAAATAACCTGAAGTATGAAACACTTTTTTGTTTTTTAAAATATCTCAACCAAATTCACAGAAAATATGTTTGGGGCTGTCTTTAACATTCTGGCCAAATTTTGTCAAAGTCGGGTTACTATATCATATAGCTGCCATAGGAACAATCGGATGCAAAATAACCTTTAGTATGAAAAACTTTTTTGTTTCTTAAGATATCTCAACCAAACTCACAAGTTATATGTTTTGGGCTGTCTCTAACATTCTTACCTAATTTGGTCAAAGTCGGATGACTATATCATATAGCTGCCATAGGTTTAATTGGATGCAAGTTAACCTTAAGAATCAAAAACTCTGTTGTTGTATGAGATATTCTTAGAAAACTCACACATTAACTCTTCTTGCTAAATTTTGAATTTTCCTAAAATTTAGCTTTTTCCCGCCAAATTTAGCTTTTTCCCGCCAAATCTGGACTTTTCCCGCCAAATCACTAAATCTGACTTTTAGCCAAAGTTCAATTGCAAGGAAGAAAGATTAAAACCGCGGACAGCGGAAGTTGAATATTTCCGTTTTTTTTACAAAAAATGCTATATTATATAAATTTGTTAAAGCGGACTACGAAGTGACCTTCTTTTCAATTTTGCGAGCGAGTCGAGCAGGGGACGGACCCCCTTATATTGTATTAATTTGTTAAACCGGACAACTAAAGAAGTTCTATTAAATTTTTGCGAGCGAAGCGAGCTGCGGGTTGGCGAGCGAAGCGGGCAGTTTAAGTTTGTCAAGCTGGACAACAAAAGACCTTCTTTTCAATTTTGCGAGCGAAGCGAGCGGGGGTTGGCGAGCGAAGCGAGCAGGGGGCGGAGCCCCCTAGTATTTTATATTCATTATATTATTATTATATTCAATCAAATAATCAATAATGTTTATTTAAATGTACAATTTACCATAACAATTTAATTAGAATTTAATCCACAAAACTTTCTTTTATAAATTATAATAATTTTAAATAACTATATATAGTGTATATTACGTTATTTCTTTAAAAAGGGATGTGTAGCATGAGCAACCATAATATTAAACATACCCAACCAATGTAAGGGTATATCAAATCAAATCCAAAATAACCCATATAGCGACACTTTGTTGCTAAACATAACGCAATCCAAAGTACATTTGAAATATGATCGTCCATCCATAAGTGGCCTGACTATAGCGTGGGATATGCAACGGCAGCGTATTCTGCTGCAAAACATGCCTTTGTCTTGCGATATGTATAAGCACAATGTATATGCCTTAAGCATATTTATATGTTAACGATCACTACATGCTCCCGCTCTGCCGCTGTACTCACCCTGCAGTCAAGAAATTCCTTTTCCTTTCGGTTGTTGTAATATTTTGACATTTTGTTGTCATTTTTCTAGAAATTCTGCCAACGTCGACCGGCCGCTGCTCGAGCGACGCAAGCAGAGTTAATTTTCGTCTGCTTATGCTCGTTTCTTTTATTTCGACGCAGGCAGAGGCTGTTTCTGCTCGTTTCTTTTTGTTTCTTTCCCTCTCTATCGTACAAGTTTTCGGCCGACGTTGACGTCGACCAAAATTGTGCGACGGAGACAGAGGCTGTTTCTGTTCGTTTTTTATTGTTTCCGTCTCTGTCGAACAAACGTCGAACGCTGCTGCCGGCAGCGCGACAGAATTTGTGCAACGAAACGCAGCAAGCGCACGTGTCAAAGAAAAAAGGAAAAAATTTGACAATGTCGCTGCCGGCTGCTGCTACCGGCTAAAACAAAACGTAAGTGTGTTATAATATAATTTATTAATTTTAAAAAGAAGAAAACTAATGTATTTATTTTTTTTATTTAGAGTACGAATTAAACTTGGAACCATGCAAGGAGCTTTGTCTGGGATTTCTCTGAGGGCAGTGGTCGATGGCATATGGTGGGAGCTGCACCTACTTGGCAAGATAAACTACTTATATTGGGCATTAAAAACTACTAATAAATTAACTCAAAAATGTAAAAAAAAAATTTTTGAATAAAAATATATATAAAAAGAATAATTTTCTTAATTTTTTTTAATTTTTTTAATTTTTATTAATTTTTTTATCGTTAGGGAATCATTGAGGAATTTTCAGCAAAATTCCTGGGAGATTCCCTCGCGAAAATGGCAAAAGAATCGTTAGGGAATCATGGGGGAATTCTCGGCAGAGTTCCCCAAGGTTTCCCTAACGAGAAACGTAAGGGAATCTCTATGGAGAGTTCCCTTTTCCTCAATCGTAGGACTTCGCAATGTTAAAGTCCCTAAGGAATTTCATACAAAATCCCTATGGATTCCTTAAGCATAGGGAAACATTCCCTAATGATTCTTTTGACATTCCTTTGTGAATGTGTCTGAAGGGCAGCGACAGAGACCTACACATATATACTTACATTTACATATACGGCTCTGACGCTGGCTTCTCTGCCGAAGCAGCGCCCAGCCTTTTTAGCTAAGCTTACCCCTAAGAACAGAGTTCGATCCCGACAGCGGTGCGAAGAAGACGTGTCACGGAAATAAAGCGCTTATCAATCGGTGTTTCCGAAGTTCCTCTCATAATTTCATCTTTGTGTGTGTTTAATATAATCACTACCGGGATAGCCGTCGTTAATTATGAGTGGGCATAACGCTCACGACAATATGGACGTCAATATAAGCAAACTGGACCTAGAAACAATTTTAAATAACGCCAGAAAAAGAAAAAGCATTGACTCTCCCACAAAGTGTGAGAAAAAAGCTCCACGCAAAAACAATAATTACTACGAGATTCTTGATAATGACATAGATCAATGTGATAAAGAAGTGCTTGAAAGCTTTACACAGCATGTGCAATCGCAAGCAACAACTAACAAACAAACAAGTGTGCAAAGCAAGGCCTCCGATAACACAACAACAAAAACATCAACGAAAGCTACAACAAGCAAAGATGCTGCGTTATCAGCACCTTTTTCAGCATCAACAACGGCACAATCGGCATCAACAGCAGATCCAGATCTCAACGCAGAAAATGTGCAAAAGACAAACAAAAACAAAAACAAACATATACCCCCAATAAATGTGTTTAACATAGAAGCAAAACAAATAATAAAACTAATAAAGACGGGATTAAAAATAACACAGTTCAATATCAGAGAACTAAACCAAAACAAAATTGCCGTGTTTTTGAACAGTCTTGATGACTACAAAAAAGTACGCGGTCACTTGGAAAAAGCCAAGGCTAAATTTTTCTCCTATACACCTAGGAGCCTTAAAACAAAATCATATTTGATGAAAGGCCTAAGTGGCGACACAGATGTTCAGGAAATTTTGACCGATCTCAAAGAACTCGAAACTGAAAATTTGAAATTTCTACAAGTAAGACCCTTCACTACAAAGTCCTCTCTGCAACGCAACATATCTTTGCCTATGTTTATGGTCCAATTAAGCACGGAAAGCAGCGTTAATGATTTAAAAGCAATTAAAGCAATCCAGCATCATTGCATCAGATGGGAGCCCTTACGACGTCCAGAGATTCCACAATGTCGGAACTGCCAAGGCTTTTTTCACAGCGCAGCTAACTGTCACCTCGAACCAAGATGTGTCAAATGCGGTGAGCATCACCGCAGCGACTCCTGCCCTATCCCGAAGGATTCAGAATGTAACAAGGAAAAACTATTTTGTGTACTCTGCAAGAAGTCTGGCCACCCGGCCTCTTATAAGGGGTGTGAACGATATAAAGAGCTTCAGCATAAAATTAGAGCTAAAAAACGAAATGTACCAAAACCCAAACTTACTCTCCAAACTTAATTAACCCTAATATAAGATATGCCGATGTATGTAAAGATCCTGTTATAGGTAACCCAAATGTAGAAACCCAAAATGAACCCACTCTCATCAATATTCAAAAGCCTATTTGAGCTTTAAGTAAACAAATCGAGAATCTCCAAAAGCAACTCGAATTTCAAACTGCCCGTGTGGATAAAATTTTCAACATTGTAGACTCAATATGAATTCTAGGCGAGCACCCTCCAATATTTTAAAAGGCACATTAAAAATCATATCAATTAACGTAAATTCGCTTATCAGCACATCCAAAAGAATCGAGCTTAATCAGTTTATCCTGGACAACAAGCCCGACATTCTAATGTTAAACGAAACCAAGCTTAATCGCAAGCACAAACTTGATATAAATGGCTACGTAATATTTAAAAAAGACAGAATTACCGATTCCAGAGGGGGAGGAGTGGCAATACTCATTAAAGAAAATATAAGGTTCCAAAAATTGTATAACCGCATATTAAGCTCCTTTTCTCACATTGAAGCGTGTGCGGTAAAACTGTTCCTACGATCCAATAAATTCATATTTCTGGTAGCAGTATATTGCCCATCGGGAAACGATAATGGTTCATTTCAAACCGAACTTAAAGTTTTATTCGAAACACTAAATCTCGACAGTAATAATCATTATATTATAGCTTGGGATATGATCTGTAAGCACACAAGCTGGGGTAATAGTTATAACAATCCAAAAGGTAACGCACTCAAGAACTTTTTAATCAACAATGAAATCAGGTACCGCTGTAACTTATACGCTTCGGAGTCACCGTCATTCGAAAGCTCAAACTCCTTTCTAGACATATGTCTAGCTGATCACAACTTAGACATATACGGAGCTAATAACTCTGTCAACCGTCTAAAATGCTTGGATTATGACAGTGACCATCGTGCAATTGTAATAGATGTGTCTTGCCAAGATAGAAATGATTATTTCTTAATCCCAGAAACCCCACAACATCTAAAACGAGATTACAAAAAAACTAATTGGGTTTTATTTAAGAATAAATGCTCTTCATTGTTTCAAAAAGAAATGCCAACTCCCAATAATCGTAATTTAACCAATATAGAAATAGACTACCATTTACTTAAATTAGAAAAAATCCTTTTAACCGCCATCAGTGAAAGCGTGCCCGAACACAAATACACACGTCCAATAGATGCTCTCACAAAGAATAGCGTTATCAAAAAACTTCAGAAAGAAAAGAGCAAAGTGTTAACACTTATAAAAAAACACAATAGACTTGAACAGATTGTTCCTTTATCTACTCTACAATTAGCCAAAACAAAATTAAAACTTATGAAGAAACTTATACAAGAAAATGTAAAACAGCATTATAACAAGTTAGTGGAATCCAAACTACTTAACCTCACTCCCTCCGATCCATTAAAATTTACAACAATAAAAAAGATGTTTCCTTAAAAGTAGTAACTACACTCTAGATTACATAACCATCCCAGTTACCACTGATTTTATTAATCTCCTTCAAAAGGCTGATATACACACAAATGATCTGGATAAGGACCCAATTACAAACAACTTTATACTAGAAGAAGAACAATATATTCCCAACTTAGTTGGACACTTTTTTGAATTAGTTCACTCTGAGAAACGGAGCGCAATATCTAATACTGTACATAACCATGTAGATCTCTACTTCAATCAATTTTTAGAAATTAAAAATACATTTGATAGCTTGCAATCTACACTTACTAGCTTTTACGACAGTAAAAGAGCTAACTACCTAACTTGTCTCCAGGCTGATAACTATTTTGTTACATCCAATGATCTAACCGCTATATTTTCTAAATTAAAACCCAAATTTTCATCAGGAATCGACCAAATCCCAAATATAATACTTAAAAACATTCCAATAGACCTTATATTAGAATATTGCTCAATTTTCAATAATATATTTAATAACGCTTACTACCCCCAAACCTGGAAGACAGCTAAGCTAGTGGTAATACCAAAGAAAAATAAAGACAAGAACAACATAAATAATCTCCGACCTATAAGTCTGCTTCCTAATATAAGCAAAGTTTTTGAGGTCCTAGTCAATTCAAACATAATTAATATATGTGAAAAAAACAATCTCCATTGCCAGAAGCAGTTTGGTTTTAAATATGGCCACTCAACCCTTCATGCCATGAACCTGTTAGCATCTGAAATTAACTGGAATTGGAACAAAAAGCATGTAGTTGGCGCTTGCTTTATTGACCTAGAAAAAGCATTTGACACGGTCTGGATAAAAGGACTAATTGCAAAGCTAATGAGTTATAAATTTCCTCTACACCTGCTGATCTCAATCTTCAATATGATCTCATCTCGCAAGTTCGTGGTTCATATAAACGGCTCGACAAGTACCTCTGAGTTTCTTGTAATCAATGGTCTACAGCAGGGCACTGTAAATGCACCAGCTTTATTTAACCTTTTTATCCACGACCTACTTTTGAAAATCGATAATATTATAGCTTATGCTGATGATATCGTTATTTATAATGCAGACAGCTCAATAGTCGGTATTAACAGAAACCTACAAAAAAGTTTTAACACTTTAGAAGAATTTGCTTTGAATTGGCACCTCAAGATAAATATTAACAAATGCGAAAGCATCCTCTTTCGTCCCCCAGTCATTAAATGCAATCACAATGTCAGGAAAAACTGGAGAAGATTCAAAATTTTCTCCAACTTTTCCAACGTTCCCATACCCCTTGCTGAGGAAGTCAAATACTTGGGAGTACATTTCGATAAATTCCTGTACTTCAATGACCACATAAATTTGCAAATTTCCAAGACGATGGCTGCCTATCAGATTTACAAAAAAGCATTCAGCTCTAAAATCTTAAATAACAAAGTCAAAATCCTATTATACCAATCAGTCATTAGACCAATAATTATATATGGTTGCCCAATCTGGTTCTTAATCTCCCCGTCATACATGGAGAGATTAAGACTATTGGAAAGAAGGATTCTAAGAGCCTGCACTTCATTGTACAGGACCCCAAATAGTAATTTTTTAAAATTCTATTCCAACAACAAACTTTACAATGCAGCAAATATCATAAGGATAGATAACCACATCATAAACCTAATCAGAAGGCATATTTACCGATGCCTAGATAATGAAAATAACCTTATTAAAGCCCCATTTTATACAAGCGATCTCTACTTCGAACGAGCAATTAGTAACGGATTTGTGCCCCCCGAATCATTTCTTCATTTGTGTTTGTAGTGGTGGTGTCACAATGAATAATGCACTTTTAACTTTAAAGTATAACTTTATTTTCACTTTGTAATTGCACTTCGTGTGCTGTGGCGGATGACTTTTGTAGGATAAGTGTGTACATATGTGTAGTTAATGATATATGTTTATGTAAATGAAAGAGAGTACATGTCAAGTAATATAACATATGGAGAGTAACATACATATGTAAGTGGAATGCTAATGCTAGCGTTAATGTTAGTTACATGTGAATTCGGAAACTTAACATATGTATGTATAGTAATCAGCTGGCTTCGACATACTCCCCCCCTTGCAATGTATTGCAAGTGGATTTACTGGCCACATGTGCCGGATAGCACCCATCCAAAAGCCGTGCTTTGGGCCATTGGCAGGCCGTTGGTGCTCGGTAGAATCCCGGGTTGGATAATGTAAGGATACACGTCGGCACCAAGCACCAGCGAGACAGTGGCAGGGCGAAACCAGTGATCGTCAGCGAGGACCACGCTCTTGAATTGCTCCGGAACGTCACGCTCAACTTGCTTCATAGGAGTGCGACAACATAGTTGGGAATCAACTTGCAAGAGGATTTCTCGCACGAGGTTGGACGTTCTTGATCGGAGAACCGCAGTGCAGACGCCTTCCGCACCAACGCGGGTGACGGATAGCCCGCGGGAATTTGCCAGAGATGCGCTGATGCGGCTGGTCGGACTGCACGGGTCGATCAGAGCTCGTGCCTCGAACGTCTTTACCCCGTTGTCCAGCAAAATTATTGCCGTCGGCAGGATGCTTACAGCCTTGTGCTGGAGCAGTGACGTGAGCGACGTCCGCATTTCGTCTGTGCGAGGAGTCAGGATTGCCCGGAGTGCTGGTGGGCCAGGCAGTTGGGGCAGTACTTGTTGACAAGCACTGCTCGAAGGCGCTTCTCCGCCGTCAGCCGCAGGAAACGCTGGCACTTTCGCAGGGCGTGCACTCCTCGACAAACTCGGCACCGGAATGAGTTTGTTCCGATGGGGCGGGCATACTGAGTGGATTTGGCGTGCTGGCATCTTTACGTTGTGTTTGGAAACTAAAAATAATAAAGAAGTATCCTTAGTGTGATCGAAAGAACTTGACAGAAAACACACGGAGGTTAGTTGGACAGCACAGGCAGGTTGTTCTCTTAAATTTTGGATCAGCTTTAAGACGTGTCTTCCAATGTAGACGGCTATGGAATACTCTCCTCCGTCAGAAAAAGAGTCACCTTTGCGACGGGCCTTTGTGTGGAAACTGACGTTACTTGCGAGAGGATACTGCAAGTTTTGGGCGACTTGTCGACGAACTCTGAGTGGCAAAAATGGGGCACAATTCACTCCGAGAGTAACTGTGCTTAGTTCAAAGTCACCTATCTCGCCATATGCCCTTCGGAAAAGAGTTCGTTGATACGGAATGTGCTCGAGGTCCACCAGGATTTGACGATACATTTTCGTAATGTCAGCGTTAAAGACATACCGAAAGTGTCGCCACTTACGGATCTGCATAGTGAGATCGGATTGCAGAATGGGTCCTGGATGAAGGATATCATTCAGGCTCTTGCCATTTGAGGATGGACAAGATGCATTGAAAACTACTTGAACTTTAGTCGTGGTGCTGTCAGGTTTAAAGACAGCGTGGTGTGGCAAATAGAAATTGCATTTGGCGGAGTAGCCATGTGGCGAAACTGGTTCCATGTGACCTAAATCGAGATCTTCTTGGAGCACGGTGTTGTGTTGCTCTTTAAAAAAAACTTTTTTGGATAAACGACTCTCGTTTTTCAGGAATTGAGCAGGTACAATTGATCTAGAATGACCCAAAACGATATTGCCAGGATTCCGGAATGGAAGAGGGACCACATATCTGCCACATCCGTTCCGTGAAGTCGACCGAGCAAAGTTTGATTCACAGAAGGAATCGGACTCATTGACGAACTTAGTTGGAATATCCTCCACCGCCCGAAAATTGGAGAGACGATTATCGAGCTCTCCTCCATCGCTGACCGAAATTCGCGTTGTGAAAGAGGAGATGGAACTGGGCACGATCTTTGAAATTGGACCAGTTAGGATCCAGCCGAAAACTGTCTCCTGCCCAAGAAGTGAGCCGCAGATATTCGGATAGGAGCCGCTTAAAATCACGGATGGAAGCATATCCGCTCCTATGAGAACGTCAATCTGCGAACTCCGATAGAAAGAGGGATCGGCTAACTCGATATTTGGGAGATTCTTCAATGAACTTTGTGGGATTGTGTATGAAGGCAAATTACCTGCCAATTGAGGAATAACGAACGCTGAAGTTTCTATGCGCAATCTCGGTTTTGCAGAGGAGCCCATTTGGAAGTGACATAGCTTTTGAGTTTGGGCTGCAATCGCCTGGTTAAGTCCTGAGACTTGCGCGTGTACGGATTGGAATGGCAACTTAAGCGTTTGGAATAATCGCTCAGAAATGAAAGTGGCTTCAGATCCTGAGTCGATCAGAGCGCGAGCGGTATATGTAGCTCCCAAATGGCATACATTTATGACCGCTGTGCCGAGGAGAATACCTTGGCTGTTAGCAGCAAAATAATTTTGAATATTTGCTGTTGACTGAATTGGAGTGGACTGTATATTGGAATTAGAAGGTTGCCAAGAAGCAGCGTTCTCATTTAACGTAGTCGCAGGATTGGATGTCGAAGAGGCGGCTTCGCCTCGATGCAGTAGAGTGTTGTGCCGACCCTTGCATGTAAAACAATTGTGCGCACTCGTGCATTCTCGCAATTGATGGCCTCTCGCGAAACAGTTCAAGCTGAGCTTTTTCTGCTTAATATATGTCCCCCGTTCATTGACAGACATCTGCCAAAAACGGGACACAAGCGGACTGGATGATTTTCCCTGGAGCACAAATCGCACGTTTTGCTTTTCATGCTAACCTTTGCCTCGAAAGAAGTCAACCTCTTAGAGCCTGCGCTATTACGGGAGGATGAATTGGAAACGCTCTGAGAGTTGGAAGTAGGTTTTAAATCCTCTATCTGCTCTAAGGTGCGATAGCGCTCATTAAGGAAGCAGTCCAAATCGCTCCAAGTCGGAGTCCCGGAGCTCTTTGATAAGGATTGCTCCCAAAGAGACACAGTAAGCTTAGGAAGCTTGGATGTGCACAGGAAAACCAGAATGCAATCTGCGAACGAGGAAGAAGTGGAAATTTCGGAGTGCTCAAGAGCTGTTAAGCATCGTTGGATGGTGCTATGAAGATCTTTTATTGCTGCACCTGATTCGCTATTAACCGAGGGCAGGTTAAAAAGAATCTTGAGCTGGCTCGTGACAAGTAGCCGCTTGTTAGCGTATCGTTCGCTGAGCGCATTCCACGCGGATGCGAAACCATCATTCGTCAGTGGAAATTTGGCGATAATATCGTTGGCTTCACCCGCGGTTTTGGTGTTGAGATGATACAATTTCTCAACTGGAGTCAACCTTGGATTGTTGATATATATTGCCGTAAAAAGATCACGGAACGTGGGCCAACGCAAATAGTCTCCATGGAACACTTCTGTGTCGCACGGAGGGAGACGACAGCCCCCGGAATAGGAAAGGGGCGCTGGTACGACTTGTGTGGCTGGCACAGCTGCCCGACTGATTTGCCCTTTCAATTTGGAAATACACCTTTCGTATACGATGTAGCAGTGATCGTATTTGGACTCCATCGCTGGCACATCGTTACTGCCCGCCTCTTGGCTGAGTGCTTTTGAGCACACTTCGTACTCCGTCTCAACTTTATCCCACAGGATTTGTAAACGGTCTCGACGGACCTCAAATGTGAAGATATTGTCATCGTCGGACGGGGGAGTGTTGACGCGGGACTCAAACTGGCAAAGTTTGTCGGTTACGGAGATGAAGCTGGACAACGCCATTGTGTGTTTCCAAACTTCAAAGGAATATACTTCTTTCTTTTTTTTCTAAGTATCAGATACCCGAAAACGAAACCAAAAAAGCCAATAGAAAAGATGGAGAGAGGCTGCTGAAGATGCGATGAATTACCACGATGATTTATTGCAATTTGGATTTTTCTGTTATTGGAACACAGGAGAGTGATAATAACACTAAAAGGAAATAATCAATTAACAAAAAAAACAAAGAATCAACTGGATGAAGTTTTCTAATAAATTGTATATATTAAAAAATGTTCAAATTGTATTATTATTTTTTAAAAGCAAAGAAAATAAATTTTATTTAACAAAAAAAAAAACGGAATATTTGTTTTTTGTTTGTATTTATTTAGTTTGAAAAAAACGCAATGCAAACGACGATATTTCGTAAACGATGAATTTCACTGGATAAGTGACCGATGAATGGATTGGACAGCAATCGATTGATTGCGATGATTACAGCTGATGATCTCGATTGCGTTTATCGATAGTTTCGGTTTTGTTTTCTTTTCGCAATCAATATTATATTTAATATAATGTTTATAAACGGAGTGGAATGCAGTGGAGTGCGTATTATATTATACGAAATATTTCGGAACGTGTTTGTTGTTCTCGCTCGTTTTTACTTGTTTGTGTGTACGTTTGTTGTTCTCGTTCGTTTTACTTGTTTTGTGTATGCGTTTGTGGCTGCCGGCATACATACATACATACAAAACGTATGAACATATGTACGTAGTGTGTTTTTTTTTATATTCATTTATTGCAACGTATCATACTAAGACTAGTTTACATCTAAAATCTAGGCATAAAATAATAATATGGGCATGAAAGCAATAGGTGGAGCCACTTGTCTGCGGTACTGCCGACATAGCAATGCATCGCAGACGCCACGGCCCCGCCTACTCTCTTGTCGCTCTCCTGCTGCGTTCCGCCTGCCTTAGCTCTGTCATAACTAGTGCAGCGAAACTTGAAACCGCGTTCCACTTCCGGGTCGAATCTAGCATTCCCGGGACAAGGTTGGCTCTAGTTATTGGTGCGCCCATGACTTCCTCCAGTGACTGTCTATGGGTGGAAAATCTTCTGCACTCGAAAATAACGTGCTGCGCGTCCTCCACCGTGTGCCGCCCGCATACAGGGCACTCATCAGCGCTGTCGTGGCCAAACCGCTTCAGATAGCTCCGAAAGCACCCGTGACCAGACAAGAGTTGGGTGAGGTGGAAGTTCACTTCTCCGTGCTTTCTTTCGAGCCAAGCTGTGAGGTTCGGGATAAGCTGGTGTGTCCAGCGGCCTTTAGGGGTGTTGTCCCACCGAGTTTGCCACCGCCTGATACTGCTCTGCCTGGCATCGGCGCGTACATCTCGTAGCGATGCTTCTCCTGACCTATGTACCGCAGCTCCGTGGGCTATCACCGATTCCGCAACAAGCTCCGTTATTGGGATCATACCTGCAATGACCAGCGCTGCTTCGTCCGATATTGTTCTGAAGGCGCAGCTCACCCGGATGGCGCTTAGACGGTATACCGAGCAGATGCCTCGGCAGTAACTGGACGTGGCCATTGCTCTGTACCATACCGGTGCCGCATATAGGATGATGGCCCTGTGACGCTCATTAAGAGTTTACGCCGCTGCTGCTTCGGTCCTCGCGTGTTCAGCATAATACGAGAGAGAGCCCTGGTCGAGTCTGCCGCCTTCTTGTGCACATAGACCATGTGCTCCCGAAATGACAATCTCGTATCCAGCATGACGCCAAGATACTTTATTGCCCTCTTCGACTGGACTACAGTGTTCCCCACTGTTACGTGCGCTGTCTCCACTTTCTTTCTACTGCTGATCAGTACTGCCTCGGTTTTATGTGCCGCCAGTTCCAGACCTGCTGTTAGTAGCCATTGGTGGACCCGGCTGATGCTAAGGTTGCAAGCATCCTCGGTCGCTTTCAACTCCTTGCCAACAACAGCAATGGCCACGTCGTCAGCAAAGCCAATTATGTGTGTGTCTTCAGGGAGGGCCAGACGCAGCACGCCGTCGTACATGATATTCCACAAGAGCGGTCCGAGGACTGACCCTTGTGGAACTCCAGCGGACACCTGGTGCGAAGCCAGACCATCCATTGTGCCGTATTGAAGCAGTCTACCCGAGAAGTAGCTCTGAACGGTCTCGACCATGTACTTTGGGACTCTAAAATTTTCCAGCGCGTGTAGAATGGTGTCCCATTTAGCCGTGTTGAAGGCATTTTTGACATCCAGCGTCACGATTAGACAGTACTTTTTGGTGCCACCACTCCATCTCGTGCCTTGTATTGCTCTGGAGGCAATGTCGACGATCATGCCCAATGCGTCCAACGTTGATCTCCCTTTCCGGAATCCAAACTGATTTCCGGACAAGCCATCCGATCTGTTGATCGCGGACTCCAGTCTGGAGCAGATTAGCTTCTCGAACACTTTGCCAATAGTGTCGAGTAGACAGATTGGCCGGAACGATGATGGGTCATCTGGCGGTTTCCCTGGCTTTGAGAGCAGCACCAGCTTTTGAATTTTCCAAATAGATGGAAAAGTGCGTTCGTGGAGGCATGCGTTGAACAGCTGGGCGAACACCATAGGGCGCAGGGAGAGAGTTAGCCGCAGAGCACGATTTGGAATGCCATCTGGCCCCGGAGCTTTCTTGGGCTGGAGGCTTCTAGATACTGCCAGTATCTCTTCTGCAGTTATTTCCTCGATAGAGTCAATTGACGTTGTAGCGGCGCGAAAGTTTAGCTCACTCGGACTGCTGGGGAAGAGCGTTTCCACAATCCTCTTCAGTTCACATGGATCTGTGGGCGCTGTCTGGTTGCCGGCGTTTACTCGTTTGACGATTGTTTTATATGCCTTGCCCCAAGGATCATATTCAGCCGAGTCACAGAGCTCCAAGAAACACTCTCGCTTGCTTCTGCGTATCTCGCTTTTAAGCATTCGCCGTGCAGATTTGTACTCCATCTGTAGCTCCCTGAAGTTTTGTCTCCCGCGAGATCGTGTATACCGCCTCCTGGCGTGCAAACATGCTTGTCTAGCGCTGGCAATGCGCTCATTCCACCAGTATGCTGGAACGTGGTGCCGGCCGTATGCCTTTCGACGAGCCATGCTGCAGTCACAAGCTTCAGTAAGTTGTGCTGTCACTTGCGCCGCCATGCTCTCAGCATTACCAGTGATGGCGAGGGGCTGAATAGCAGTGGTGAACGCCAAGGTGTTAAAGGTATCTATGCGATACGCTTTTGTTTGCGGAGATGGACTCAATCTGGCACCTGTGCGGTTTTGAAGTGTGCATAAAATTGCAGCGTGGTCACTTGCCGTGTACACATCACTGACCTTCCAATGCGACAAGCTAAAAAGGGAAGCACTTACAAAGTAAGGTCCACGATGGATCCCATGCCAGCTCTGCTAAAAGTATGCTGGTTTCCATTGTTCAGCAATGCAAGATCAAGACTAGCAAAAATTTCCAGCAGAATCCGACCTCTGGCATTTGTCGTCAGGCTGCCCCATTCCTGTGCCTAAGCATTAAAGTCGCCTGCAATGACAACTCTTTGGCGCCCTCTCGCATCGTCCACCAGTTCTTCCAGAATATGCGTAAATTCATTTAATTGCAGGCTGGGAGCCAGGTAGCAACTGTATAGCCAGTGATTAAAGATTTTTGCTCGAACGAAGCCGTTAAATTGCCTTGTCTCTGAGAGCACAGCTGATGCATCGCATGTCCAGATTGAAGCTTTCCCACTAGAGTCGGAGACCCAGGATGATGTGGAATGCGACTCCTGATGGTGCGGTTCGCTTATAATAGCCACGTGTGAGCGCAGCTCTCTGGCAGTTTGGTCCAGGAGAGCTTGTGCGGCAATGCAGTGGTTGAGGTTATACGTATGTATATATGTATGTATGTTACCACTTGTTGCTGCTGATTGCCGGCAATGTTTTCTTTATTTTATAAGTGTATAAATGTTATTAGGAATGTGTCAGTATAATATAATATACATGCAGAATAAATATTAAATATGAGAATAAAAAATATGTTGTGTTTATTGGGAGTGGAAATATTCAACCCTTACATATGTACGTACATATGTCAATATGTGTATGTCATATGTAAGTACAAATGTATGTACATATGTCGCAGAGTAGGAGTTTTGACAAATGCAATAATATTTAGGATAAAATATATTGCAAAACGAGATGACAGCGACTTGTGTATAATATTTAGAATAAAATATTATTATATGATGTTTTTTGTATATGTTGCAGTGGAAAACGGAATTGTAGAAATGGATCACGTAAGTACAAACATATGTCAATAAATATACTTATGTATATTTATTTAGTTGTGAACATATGATTTGCTGGTAAGAGTTTATAGTCGGACTTGGACTTTATTAGCGGATGCTGGACACAATTGGACGAATTGGAAAGAAACATACATACATATAATTTATATTGGAATATATAAAAAATATGGCGGGCTATGTATGTATGTCGGTATGTAGAAAGATTTCATATATGGGATATGAAACATTAAAAAAAAAGGTAATTGCTTACCCTTCGCGGATAATTTAAAAAAAAAAAATAATAATAATAGAAAAAAGAGGGCAATTTATGATGAATTTAGGTAAAAAAAATTTTAGGGGGTCTCCACTAGTTTTTTTTAAAATGAATTTTGAAATTTTAATAATATATGCACTTTTTTCTTGTTTGTTTTGTGTTTTGCACGGTTACTTTGGGCTTTTCAGGGTTGCTTTCAATAAATTGGAACGTTTTCCAACACTGAATTTTCTCTCACTCTCCCACATGTTAGTTTTTTGCGCGTTTTCCAACACTGTTTAATCCGTTACCTGTCAAAATGTTAATAATTAAAAAATATAATAATAAAGCTTATTTAAAATGGTCCTTAAAAGAACCGGCATCATCAAAATAATGAATTCAAGGCATGGTCAGGTGAAAAGCAAAGGGGTTCGTCATCGATCATCATCAATCATCGTCAAAATCATAATAAGCGTCAAGAGGAAGGTCATGGAAGCAATTCAAAAGGTCATCAACAAATTCAAACATCATCATCGACATCATCATCATCATAATCATCATCAACATCATCATCATCGTCGTCATCATCATCCTAAAGATTGATTGTGGAAAATGAAGTAATATGTGTCTTTTGTGGAATGTGTAATAATAGCGCAGGCCTGCTGCGCTTATTTCTCACATTACTAACCTCACACTTCTGGCAACAACTTCATTGGGGTCCCTGTAAGGGTCATACCCATAAAAAAACCTCTTTACGAGGTAAAAGTCTAGTGACGAAAACATTTTCATGCCCCAAAATTTCTGATATCCAATTTTGTGACGAATAATATTAAGTTTTACACATAAATTATTTTAAACAAAATTTTTGCACTAAATCGCGAAATCTAATTGCCTATAATATATAACATATTTTAAAGTGATTTCATGTGTAGATTTTTCTTAAATCGCCAAAATGTGGGAAAAATACCTTATTTCACCTGTAGCTGTTTACCTTTTTACTTAAAGCATAGTACGCTCTAGTCGAAAATATTTTTGCAAGGCCAAAACTTCATATAAAAAAAAGGGTTGCAAACATGCTCGAAATTGTTTTGTAAGGCCATTTCTAAAAGTATGTACGCTGTACCTAAATATGGGCAGCTCAGAATATTTTCTGGCGTTTTACAACACTGTTTGGTCCACAGATGGCAGCTTTATTTTGACCTTTCAAAACATCGATTGAATCGTTGTTTTGACTATTCGAAATATATGAACAACAATGGCGGGAAAAAATAAGCAGCAAAATAAGAGCCGAATTGATGTCTTCGAAAATAAAGAACGAATAAGGCTAATTGAAGAGGTGAGAGAGAGGCCAATCATGTGGGATTTAACCGATAAAAAGCATTTTGATGCGACTTTTATCAAAAGTGCATGGGAAAGTATTGCAGAGGCCGTTAATCCGAAAATTATGGTATTGGTCGCTGCTACTTCACTGATCCAGTCCATTTGGTCCATTTTTTCACTTTGATTATTTGAAATTGTATTTACTTGTTTGTTGTGAACAGCTGACGCAACAGTGTGACCACAGCAGCAAAGGACCAACAATCTCTCAACTTTTTAGTGATTTTTGGTATTTTGCTGTCACACTGAATTCTGTAAGGCCCGACCTCAAAACATCGAACATTTCGAGCGTCCAAAATGTTTTCAGCTAGAGCGTACTACGCTTAAAGAAAAAATTTTGAAGGTATGCCTAAAAGCCCTTAAATTTTAGCGGTTTTTAGCGATTTCCCGCTAAACTAGCGATTTTTCGAAAAAGTCGTAGAACAAACGTTTCTAGATTTTTTAACAGGAACAAGTCCTCATTCAAACATTTAAGCTAAATCAACTATTTGATCCAAACAAACAAACAAACAGACAGACTGACTTTTCATCTCATTTTCGGAAGGCCCCTAAAAATTTCAAAATTAATTATCTTTCGAACCAGTTGTTCGATTTCGATGATCGAGGTGTCATTCGACGCGTATTTTTAATGAAAATTGTAAAAAATTCAAAGAAAATTCAAAAAGGCTCCAACGACGCCATTAGCTCCAATAATTTAAATTTTTCCCCTCCCACTTACACCTGTTTATCTCACGAACCAGGTGAGTTTCCAAAAGTCTTAGTATGCACATTTGTAAGTTAAGTTAATACCTTTCGATCGGTACATAACTCGACCTGATCGGACAGTCATAGCAAATTTTCCATTCTTCCTGTGTATATATGCTAGTCGCCTTCGCACCCTTCGTGCTGCTTTCGTTACTAGCGCGGACTGCCGTCCGCAGTGATAGCCTCCCAATTGCGGTAAAAAGTTCATGTCTCCTTTGCGCAAGAGTCTTGAACTTTTTCATGAATTCAAACTTCGCCAAATACCCGCGGAAATGATTCTTCCGTCGCCCAAAACGTGGGATGAAGTCGCGCATGTCCCGCCATAGTCTCTCGATGTTTTGGGTGTGCGCACGCGTTTGTGGGTCAACGAAGTTTTGGGAATGGTTCACTGTCTGGTGAATGAATCCCTCCTCCGCCAGGCAGTTATAGGCCTTCCAGCAGTCCGACATTATGGTAGTCCCATCGGCTACTCGCTCTTTGATGATTTTGAGCAATGTCTCTGCGTTCCGGCATTCGACAGGCAAGATAAAGAATTCGCCACTTTCTCTCTCTATGCCCCCGAACACCCTTTGGCCTTCCACCACACGACCGCGGTTATATTTGCGTTTGCCCACCTTGGCCTCGTCGATCTCCACAATTTTGTCAGGGTCTCCAATACGCACTCGACTATTTTTTGAACTCCAGTCAATATACACTTCCCGTAGGTAGCTTTTCCAATCGATGACCTTTCGACGGCTCCATCCGATCTCCTCCTCCATAGTTTCCGTCTCACCCTTCAACAGCACGCAGTCCCAACTGGTGAAAGCGCACATCTCCCGGATTGGTTTTACGGTGTTTTCGAAAAAAGTGTTTTTCCGAATGCTTTCTTGAAAACTGCAAAGCACTCTAACTCGTTTTTTTTTGCCTTGCTGGTGCATGTGAGATGCACGGCAGCGGAAAAAAAACATTGTCTCCCTAGATCCAACAGAGCAAAGAGCACCACACTTTGGGCAAATGAGTTCACGTTTGATGATGTTGTGATTGCGTAGGAAGTCGAACAATTCACTTTCAGTTAATTGTTCAAAATCCCTAGTGGTCACCGCACAACCTGTACACGGAATTTTTATTCAATTTAGAGCAAATAAAAATTTTCTTACGGATCCCGTTAGGAAAAGTGTTGCAAAAGTAAACATGTGCAGAAAAATTCAGTGTTGGAAAACGTTCCAATTTATTGAAAGCAACCCTGAAAAGCCCAAAACAACCGTGCGAAACACAAAACAAACAAGAAAAAAGTGCATATTTTATTAAAATTTCAAAATTCATTTAAAAAAAACCTAGTGGAGACCCCCTAAAAATTTTTTCACCTAAATTCATCATAAATTGCCCTCTTTTTGCTAGTATTTTTTTTTTTTTTTTTAAATTATCCGCGAATGGTAAACAATTACCAAATTTTTTTACCTAAATTCATCATAAATTGACCTCTTTTTGCTAGTATTTTTTTTTTTTTTAAATTATCCGCGAAGGGTAAACAATTACCATAATATTTTACTGAATGTCAATATTTTCATTTAGTTCCCATAAAATATTATCGAAAGAGCCATTGTCATCATCAGTCTCGCATGCATATGATGCATTCGTTCCGATTAACTTTAGATAACTATCAGGAACTTGATAACTATTCAGCATGTCCCACTTCGACGTAGCCCGAACCTAGAAGAAACAAAATTAATTTAATTATATATATATGTATTTAATTTTTAAGTAGTTAAGACCAACCTAATTGCCAAAATCAAATTCAGCGTTTTTATATGCAGCCTATTTCTTAACTTGGTCTTTACCAAATTAACTTGACTAAAGACTCGCTCAACTTCGGCATTGGACCAAGGCAATGACAGTAACTTAATTGCAAATAAAGCCAAACTATTGAATGGCTTGTTTCCTGCAGAACCCAGATATTTATTAACTTCTGCCCAAAACAAAACTGTGTTCGTTTGATTTCTCCACTGGACAAGGTGAATTGTGTTATACTGTGATATAACTTGTTCAATATCATTAGTATTATCTAAAAGTAATTGCAATATCTTTAGTATGGGCGGTTTATTGGCCCGTACAATTTTTTTTTTACTGAAAATACATCAATTTGCTTTAAAATTTGGTAGTTATCCGGCAATCTGAAAATGAATATATTAGATTTGGTTTTTAGATATTATGTAACAACAATTCTTATACCTTTGTTTTAATTGAGTAATGAGCTCGACGACAAAGTCAGTGCAATGTTGGCGGATATTTAGCTCCGTTAATTGGTCAATATTTGTTTTAATTTCATTAAATTTGATTCAAACTCGTATCCCAGGTATAAATCTCGTTTTATATTATCTTGAAAATCATCCTCCAAAATATTTGTTTGGGAATCTGGTGGTAGTATTTTTGTTTTTAAGAAATTAATTCCATAGGTTAAGTCACCTAATAGTTTGGTCGGGTTGGAAGTGTTGGACTGAAAGTTTTTATTTATGCGCTGCATTACTTCCAGAATGGGCTTTAGGAACAGCAAGTAGTTAAAGATAATTGACCTCACTGTATAGGTCACTTAAAATTGAAGCTTTGTGGCACTTTTCATTCAAAGCTGTGGTATTGAAATGCAGCTTTAATTCGATCCACTGGTCTAGAATACGTTTGACCGCATGCTCAATTGAGAGCCACCGCGTGTCGCATACTCTGGGAATCTTAAGGGGATCCTTGATAAAAAATATATAAAAAACCCAAAATTAGTTTAAATGCATATATAATGAGTAACATATAATTTACAAATACTTAGGACAAGTATAAGGACACAATTTACTTTTAGTACGTTGTTAGAATGTAAACAAACACAAATTAATAATCTGAAAAAAATCAAACTAATGTTAAAAGACATACATATATGTACGAATACAAAGAATACAAAATATTTCACTCTACCTCATCACTATTTATAGCCTGATACAACATTCTATAAGCGATCTGTCTACTCGAACTCTTCGAAAACCATGCGTAGGTTTCGCTTATGATAAACTCTAGCGATTGTGGCAAACTCTTTTTAGTAGCTGCATGCACTGCCAATTGCACCGAATGGCAGACGCACTTAATTAAAATTAAGGAAGGCACGGACTTCTTCAGCTCTAAAAAAAACCCTTTTGTTTTTACCCATCATGCATTGTCGGTTCCAATTCCGACCATGTTTTTAATTGGGATTTTGCGTTTATTTAATTCCGCTACCACACAATTGGCAATTGTAATCGCATCTCCACTTTCAATTTGTATGAACGACAACAAGGTTGATGTAATATCCAATCGTTGATTGCTATAAAATACTATGGCGACACCTAAAATGTAAAATAAATAACTAACATTGATTAAGTGTAAGAGATGTTTCTTACCCAGAACTTTATTTATAGAAATATCGGTCGACTCATCAATTAACAAACTGAATTTGCTGTCTCCAATATCTTTCCTTAACTCCTCGTCAAAGTGAGGGGCCAAAACGTATTTTATTATGCTAGTGCATTTGGTCCTCTGCAATTTAATATCTTTGGCGCCAAAATGCAAACTGAATAGATCGCTCATGTGTCCAACAGGATTGATTGCTGTATGTTGGGCACAAAACATTGTAAGTGCCGCCTCCTGACGATGAATTGCAGGTGTTGAAACTGTCTTAAACGTTATTTTGTTCACCTGTGCGTAGGGCGCTGCATTTTGTATGTGTTTTTTTGTAGTACCGTGTGCGCGCACCTGATCAATTTTCGCATTTAAGCTGCATTTGCAGTATTTGCAATATGCCTTATCGGGATCCCTGGGATCTCGGCAAATCCAATTCTTTAAATCTGGTTCTAATAACCAAGACTCGCGAAACTTTTGCTTATATACCTCTTTTGGCATGGTGAAACTTTTAAGCGCAAGAAATTAAACTCGACGCATCATGCGTCCGATTTAGATTACACACAATTAAAACAGGGTTGCATTGCTTTCAGAAAAGCTAACCGATGCCGATAAATCAATATGAAAGCGATGCCACTTAGTTGTAAATGAGACAAATAAAAAACGATGAAAAAAAGGATAAAATTGAATTAAAAAGGCATTTTTTCCGGATAGGGGACGATTTAAAATTTTTCCGGAAATCGCAGTTTCAAAACGGACAAATCTATCCGCAAAAAGGACAAATTGGCAACACTGCTCAGCTGTGCTGTGCGCTCTGGGGTAGGGCTGCAAAACTATCGATAGTGGGTACATCGATAGTTTTTAACTTCGATGTTTCAAAACCTCGATGTTTTCCAAAAAAACATCGATATATCGTTAAAACATCGAAAATTTTTCAAATATTTTAGATTGCGGTAAATACCATTTATCTTATGCTATATTAAGAAAAATATAGAAAAGGCAAACATTAATTTTGTTTGTGTAAAATAATGTTATTAATTTCTTAATAATAAACGAACAAAATTTATATTTTCATTTTTTTTTTAATTTAAAAAAACAAAAATTAGGTCTTCACAATTTAAAGCTTTTTTATTCAAATTTTTTTTCTTAAAATTAAAAAAACAAATATTAAATGCTCATTTCATAAAATAAAAAATCAAATATAATGTCTTCACAAGTTAAAGCTTAGTTATTCATATTTATTTCTTAATATTAAAAAAAAACAAATATAAAGGCTCATTTCTTAAAATTAAAAAACAAAAATTATGTCTTCATAATTCAAATCTCACTCATTAATATTCATATCTTAAAATTAGAAGAACAAAAACAATTGCTTCATTAATTGGTTCTTAAAACTAAATAAACATAAAATGTAAGTCTTTTCAATTCACAGATAATTATTTTTTAACATTAAAATTAAGTCTTTTCCATTCACATATTTGATTTTTGATGGTAAATATTATTTTTTAAATTGAGTCTTTTCCATTAACATGTTGTCTTTTGAAGAAATTGGCTTATTGCGAATTATTTTCGTCTAGCCATTGGTTTTTTTTTTAAAAAAACAAGAACGTTGACAGCTAGACAGAACTAGCCACTTTTTGAGCGGGCTAGCTTTTTTTTTTCAAAATGATCTAGCCACTTCTAGCCATTTCGTTTATTTGCACTTTGGAACACAAATTTCGGTTTGATAATGCTGCGTTTAACCAAATTGACCTTTTTTTTTTTTTTTTGCTTATTAATCAAATTTTGTCGTATTTCAACTAATAATAATTTTAAAAATGGACCCAAAAAATCTGGCAGCACTGATGCAGTGAAGCATCCGATATATCGATGTTCAATTTTTAACATCGATACATCGGACCATTTTGAAAACCTCGATACTATCGATAGTAACATCGATAGTTTTGCAGCCCTACTCTGGGGTCTCACTGCAAAAAGCGTTCGGCTTTTGCCGAACGCTCTGGGGTTGCACGCTATACAAAAAATATGATATCACAAAAATGCTTGTTTGACGCCTCTATGTATTGTTTGCTTAGTGGTTTTACCTTAGTTTTTCGAGCTCAGATGATCCAGAAGGATGCTATGATGGTCACCTTGAAGCACTACTCGCTGGAGAACATCCAACCAATATGGCGATATTTTAATAAATAACACTGTGTTGCAGCTAAAGAACTTCTGGGATGAGACATAGCGTAGGTTGTAGATATAGTTAAAGGTAACATTGTGGCATACTAGAACTTTTCGTTGCACATCGAAATTTTAAATTACGGTACAAAAACCGTTTTTTCGAGGTTGATGGAGTCTTCTATGTCGTAAACTATGCATCTTACAATAAATTGTAAAACGTCGTTGAAAGGTAACACCTTTCTAACTGTGTATTACACTGCAATCTCAGATAAATATTGAAGGAGCTACATGTAAAAATATATGAATTTTTTCAGTTTTTTGCGACTTTACCCTACTTTGAACGTTAATTAATAAGTTAAATTAGTAGAAAGCAACTGATTTTTGGCATGTAGTTCCAAAAAACATTTAATTTTACGTCTTCTGCTTTTTAGTTTATTAAAATCGAGTGATATTTAACTGAGTTATTAATTTTTTTAATTAATTAATTAAATAATTTTTAGAAAACTAACTACTTTGCTAACTACGCAACTACAAATGGAATATGAGGGGATGGGGAAATGGCGCAATAATGGCTCAAATATCACAATTTTGAGCAATTCTGTTTCAGAAAATCTATTATAGCTTGGCCAATTATTGTCAGGTTTTAGAAAATTGACACACGTTTTACTCGTGAAAATGTGTTTTTTTTTAAATAAAAATACAAATCTAAGGGGTTTCTAATAAAATAGTGTTCAAAAACATCACCAAAGTAAAAAAAGTAAAAAAAAACACACAAAATTTGTTAACATAGAAAATACTCAAATAATGGAATTGAATCAAGCTAAGTCAAGTATACACGTTTATAAACTTTAGTTTCTTCTTTCCAAAGCCTTTAATTAGTGAATATTTGACGAAGCCATGGGCGCCTGAGGAAGTGCAAGTACGAAAAACGTTTTTTTTACGGTAATTCAAAATTTCGATGTGCTACAAAAAATTCTAGTATGTAAAAAAAATTTAGTTATCTATACCTACAGCCTACGCTATGTCCCATCCCAAAAGTTTCATTTTGATTCAATTTTGTAGCACAGTGTAATATATATATCCCATAAAAAAAAACCTCTTTACGAGGTAAAAGTCTAGTGACGAAAACATTTTCATGCCCCTAAATTTCTGATATCCAATTTTGTGACGAATAATATTAAGTTTTACACATAAATTATTTTAAACAAAATTTTGGCACTCGGCACATTGCGCTAAAATGTCTCAATTCTAATACCAAATAAAACTCACTGTTTTGCGCAGTAACGAATGAAAAAATTTTGTTTAAAATAATTTATGAGTAAAACTTAAAAATCGTTGGCGGCGTTTTCTCGAAAACCGCCAAAATGTGGAAAAAATTACCTTATTTCACCTGTAGCTTTTTACCTGTGTACTTTAGAAAAAAAGTTGGAAGGTATGCTTAAGAACCCTTCAAAGTACCTTGTCAACAACATATAGATCATATCTGTAGCTTTTATGGTTTGGGGGTTTTTAATTTTAGCGGGTTTTAGCGATTTCCCGCTTAACCAGCGATTCTTCGAAAAAGTCGTAGAACAAACGTTTCTAGATTTTTGATCCGGAACAAGTCCTCATTTAAACTTTTAAGCTAATCTACGATTTGATCCAAACAAACAAACAGACAAACAAACAGTCTGACTTTTCATCTCGTTTTGAGAAGAGCACCAAAAATTTCAAAATTAACTATGTTCTAAACCAGTGATCGGATTTTGATGATCAAGGTGTCATTCGACGGGTATTTTTAATTTGAATAGTAAATTAAATTAAAGTAAATTAAAAATATTAAAAAAAAAATCAAAAAGACTTCAACGGCCCCATTAGCTCCAATCATTTAAATTTTTCCCCTCCCACTTACACCTGTTTATCTCACAAACCAGGTGAATTTCTAAAAGTCTTAGTATGCACATTTGTAAGTTAAATTGTTACCTTTCGATCGGCCTGATCGGACAGACATAGCAAATTTTCCATTCTTCCTGTGTATATATGCTAGTCGCCTTCGCACCCTTCGTGCTGCTTTCGTCACTAGCGCGGACTGCCGTCCGCAGTGATATATATTTTTTTTCATAAATGTTAAGTTAAAGCATTGTATAAAAACTCTGTATAATTTATTTTGTAAAATAAACTTAGTTACTGTAAAATATAAATTTTTTAAAGTAAGTCAAAACATTTTTGGTTTAAGCCCGAGGAAAAAAGTTTTAAAAGTAGACCTTTACAAAAATTTTAATTTTGAATGGGTACGTACTTAATGGGTTAAGAAAAATTGTGAATACTTTAAACGGAATTTAAATGACCTTTCCATTGATGTCAAAATGTTCATGAAGTAGGTTCAAATTACGAATAGATTTAATCTTTAAATGTTGTCAAAATAAATATGCCGACCAGTGTACATTAGGGTGCCCCTTTTTTTGCAAAGTTATTATTTTTAAACGCATGCGGGCTAGTTCTGTTCTTTTGGTCCCAAAGCACTTGGATATAAATTTTTACCTCAATCGGAGTATGATAACCCGTGCCGACTTGGAGAGAAAAATTTACAAATTTACCCAATAAATTTTTTTTTAATTTTTTTTTTTATTTTTTCCATAGCACTAGGAAATAGTTTTTAGCTCAATCGGAGTATAATAAGCCGTGCAACTTGCATCGAAACCTGAATAAACAGTGTTTAAACAATTTTAAAATAATTTTAAAAATAAAAATTGGAAATTGTTGAAATCGATATTCATCGGTATGTTTAACAATGCGACTCTGTATCAGCTTTGCAACACTGTTAGCTGCATATGTATGTATGTGTAAGCTCTCACTTCTTCTTGAAAATTGTCACGCGAATGAACGCTATTATTAATATTAAATAAATTAAGAATTAAAAACTGCGTTTTTATTTCTTGATTACGCTGAATTGCTACCACTGAGATCGCGGCTTTCTCATCAGGTTATGGGCCCAGAAACACGCGAGTGTGGGCATCAGCGTAAAGGAATTTATTAAATTGTGAAACTCAATAGCCGGATTTGAGGTTAAACACGAAACAAGCCACGCGGTAAAGAATGAGTTCGATTTACCAAATAGAAAAATTGGATGTAGGGAATTATGACTCCTGGTGCATTCAAATGCGAAGCGTGCTGGTACATGCAGAGTTGTGGCATGTGATTACTACACAGAGGCCAGCTAAGGATTCAGAAAGCTGGGATGTGCACAACGAAAAGGCTTTGGCCATGATCACTTTGAGTGTACGGCCATCACAATTATGCTACCTCAAGAAATGTGGAACGGCACAGAACGCTTGGAAGAAGCTCAAGGATGTGCATGAACCAAGCGGACCCATGAGGAAGGTTTCGCTATATAAACAGCTGCTAGGATTGCGAATGGTTGGAGACGACGGAATGCGCGAGTACGTGAACACGTTCTGTTCGACGGTGGATAAGCTTGCAGAAGTGGATATTCAGCTTGGAGATCAGCTAGCTGTAATAATATTGCTTTCAAGTTTGCCAAAGCAGTATGAGACTTTCGTTATTGCCATGGAAACCCGGGACAGTTTGCCAAAGCTTGAGCAGTTGAAGATCATATGTATGTATGTGTAAGCTCTCACTTCTTCTTGAAAATTGTCACGCGAATGAACGCTATTATTAATATTAAATAAATTAAGAGTTAAAAACTGCGTTTTTATTTCTTGATTACGCTGAATTGCTACCACTGAGATCGCGGCTTTCTCATCAGGTTATGGGCCCAGAAACACGCGAGTGTGGGCATCAGCGTAAAGGAATTTATTAAATTGTGAAACTCAATAGCCGGATTTGAGGTTAAACACGAAACAAGCCACGCGGTAAAGAATGAGTTCGATTTACCAAATAGAAAAATTGGATGTAGGGAATTATGACTCCTGGTGCATTCAAATGCGAAGCGTGCTGGTACATGCAGAGTTGTGGCATGTGATTACTACACAGAGGCCAGCTAAGGATTCAGAAAGCTGGGATGTGCACAACGAAAAGGCTTTGGCCATGATCACTTTGAGTGTGCGGCCATCACAATTATGCTACCTCAAGAAATGTGGAACGGCACAGAACGCTTGGAAGAAGCTCAAGGATGTGCATGAACCAAGCGGACCCATGAGGAAGGTTTCGCTATATAAACAGCTGCTAGGATTGCGAATGGTTGGAGACGACGGAATGCGCGAGTACGTGAACACGTTCTGTTCGACGGTGGATAAGCTTGCAGAAGTGGATATTCAGCTTGGAGATCAGCTAGCTGTAATAATATTGCTTTCAAGTTTGCCAAAGCAGTATGAGACTTTCGTTATTGCCATGGAAACCCGGGACAGTTTGCCAAAGCTTGAGCAGTTGAAGATCAAGCTTCTGGAAGAAGGAGATCGCAGAGTCACGGAGGATGATTCAATGCAAAAGGAGCAGCAAGCATTCCAAGCAAGAACTGGCCAAGGGAAACAAGTGCCGACGCGCAAAAAGAAAGACAGGAAAGACATAGAATGTTTCAATTGCGGTCAGCGCGGGCATTTCAAGAGAGATTGCAAAAACAAGAGCAAAGAAGAAAAGCCAAAAGGTCAGCAACAACAACCATCGCACTCTTTTACTGTTTTGGCTGCGTTGGACGCAGACGATTTAAACTGCTCTAGCTGGTGTGTGGATTCAGGAGCAACGATGCATATGTGTTGCGTGCGCAGTATGTTTGTAACATATTCTCCACACAAGGAAGATGTTATTTTGGCTGACAGCAATGTTATAAAGGCAATCGGAAGAGGCAACGTTAAGCTTCAAACTGAGTCTGGCAATTTGACGTTGGAGAACGTACTGCATGTTCCAGATATGAAAGGAAATTTCATATCAGTTGCACAAGCTATTGATCGCGGGTGCACTGTGACGTTTGACCAAAAGTTTGCAGTATTCCGCAGGAATGGCCAGGATCTATTGAAGGCACACAAGAGCAACAAGCTTTTTGTGTTTAGAGGCAGACGCAATTTCTGCTATGGCGCAGCACAGCAAAACGCAGGTGTATGGCACAACAGGTATGGACACTTGAATTATACAAGTCTAATGAATCTCGCAAAGAACAGAATGGTATGCGGCTTGGAGCATGTGAATTTTTCGGAGAAGACGTCGTGCTTGACCTGTATGAAGTGCAAAATTCACACTCAACCGTTTCCAGCAGCGGCCGAGAATCGGGCCATGCATCAGTTGGAACTTGTGCATACCGATGTATGTGGACCGTTCCAAAAGCGATCTCTTGGCGGCTCAGCATATTTCCTAACCTTCATCGACGATATGTCAAGGCGCATATTTACATATTTTATCAAGTCAAAGGACGAGGTATTTGATAAATTTGTCGAGTTCAAAAATATGGCGGAAAGGCAAACTGGACTTAAGATGAAGATACTGCGAAGCGACAATGGCCGCGAGTACATCAACAGGCAGTTTGATGAGTACTTGAAGAAACATGGCATTGTGCGTCAACTGACAGTTCCATATAGCCCTCAACAGAATGGAGTTGCCGAACGGGCAAACAGGACTCTCGTTGAGATGGCAAGGAGTTTGCTAGTGCATGCAAATATGGACGAATACCTGTGGGCAGAGGCAGTACAAACCGCATGCTATATCCGAAATAGATCGCCAACAACAGCATTGATTGGCAAAACGCCCTATGAGGCATGGTGCGGCAAAAAGCCCAATGTGCAGGGTATGCGCATATTCGGATCGGTTGCAGTCGGTTTGGATAAGACTCATCACGGCAAATTCGAGGCGAAAGGCAAGGAATATCGCTTCGTCGGCTACTCCATAGTCTCAAAGGCGTACAGGCTGTACGACAAGGAGAAAAGATGCGTCATCGAGAAGCGAGATGTTTTGTTTGAGGAACCTTGCAGTGCAGCGAATACTAATTTTTCAGATTTGGCTAATAATACTCCAGTGGAAGACGTGATCAAGATCGTCCCCAATGTTGAGGAAAATAAGCAGCAGTCTGATGAATGCAGTGAAAACGGCATATTAAGCGAAGAGTATGCTAGCGCCGAGGAAGAAGACCAGGAGCCTCAACTGGTGCAAGAGCCCTTGCAGAATAGCAGTCAGCAGGAGGATCAGGAGCATAGCGATGTACCTGAGCAGAAGCAGTTGGAATGCGTGCGTGTTGGTCCAGGCAGGCCTAAAATTCTTCGAAGCGGAAAAACATATAACGCGCTTAACGCATTGAATACCAAGGAGCTTACATTACCACAAACGTTCCGAGAGGCAACACGGGGTTGCAAGTTCTTATTGGAAGGCAGCCATGGCGAAAGAGTATGAAGCATTGGTGGCGAACGGCACATGGACTTTGGCAGATCTACCCGACGGGCAACATGCTATTGGTTGCAAGTGGGTGTACACGATCAAAAGAGACAGCCTGGGTAACGTAGAGCGTTACAAATCCCGTCTAGTGGCCAAAGGGTGTTCTCAGAAGTATGGCGTCAACTACATGGAAACTTTTTCTCCGGTGTGCAGATACGAAACTATACGGCTAGTTTTGGCTCTGGCGGCTGAGCTAAAGTTATATCTTCACCAAATGGACGTGTGTACGGCGTATCTCAATAGCGAGTTGAGCGATGTTATCTACATGAAGCAACCTGAAGGATACATCGACAGTGCACATCCACAGCACGTGTTGAAGCTGAATAAGTCAATATACGGCTTAAAACAGGCGGGAAGAGAGTGGAATGCCAAATTGAACGCAGCGCTATGCGATATTGGATTTGCATCTTGCCAGAACGAGCCATGCTTATACAAGCAGGATATTGAAGGTAGTCTTTGTCTTGTACTAATCTATGTTGACGATTTACTTATAGCGTGCCAGAAACAAGAGGATCTGATGGCGATCAAGTCTAAGATTGCAATGAAGTTCGAGTGCGTCGACAAGGGTCAGTTGCAAATGTTTCTGGGCATGCAGATTGAGCGAGATGGCGGCACCGGAGCTATAGCTATGAACCAGGCGCTGTACATCAAGGACATGTTGGAGAGGCATAATATGCAGACATGCCGGACCGTAGCAACGCCATTGGATGCAGGCTTCCAAGTGGCGTGCAACAGCGAAACCTGCGCTGTTGAAAATATTGAGGCGTATCAATCTGCAATAGGTGAATTGATGTGGCTGGCATTAACATCGAGGCCTGATATCTATCATTCCGTTGTGAAGTTGGCACAAAGAAACAAGGAACCACATGGCGAACATTTCGCAGGTATCAAGCATGTGATGCGATATCTGGCAGGAACGATAAATTTGAAGTTAAACTATCGTGCCTGTGGCCAAGCGCTTAGTGGGTACGTGGATGCAGACTGGGCCGGCGACGTAAGCAACCGCAGGTCATACACTGGATACGTTTTCTTCTTGGCAGGTGGTCCAATCGCATGGAAGTCGGAAAAGCAGGGCTGCGTTGCTTTAAGTAGCACCGAGGCCGAGTATATGGCTATGTCTTCAGCGACGAAGGAGGCACTACACTTGCGACGATTGATCATCGAAATCGGTTGTGGAGATGCTGGATCATCTACTGTATTGTTTGGCGACAACGTAAGTGCGCAGAACTTGGCCAAGAACCCAGTCTATCATGCGAGATCAAAGCACATAGACATCAGACATCATTTCGTCCGAGAAGTTGTTCAGACGGGCGATATAGAACTCCAATTTGTGGGAACAAATGATATGGTTGCAGATATTCTCACAAAAAATCTGCCGAAGCAGAAGCATTGTCATTTTGTAAAATTAATGAATATTAACTGAAATTTGTATTTGGCATTGCGTACAGAATCACATTGAGAACGGGTGTTGAAATCGATATTCATCGGTATGTTTAACAATGCGACTCTGTATCAGCTTTGCAACACTGTTAGCTGCATATGTATGTATGTGTAAGCTCTCACTTCTTCTTGAAAATTGTCACGCGAATGAACGCTATTATTAATATTAAATAAATTAAGAATTAAAAACTGCGTTTTTATTTCTTGATTACGCTGAATTGCTACCACTGAGATCGCGGCTTTCTCATCAGAAATAAAATTGTATCCTGTTGTTGGATAGTCCTTCCAAAAATAGGACTTGATTTTTACTCGACTCATAACTCCTTTTTGCAATCCCTAGGTAATAGGCTACAGGTAAAAAAAGGGGTTTTCCCCCTTTTTTTCAATTTTAAAGAAAACGAGTCTATTGCGTTTTATAAATTTTTTTTATATTGAAAATTTTTACGTTTTTAGACCCCGTACTTTAAAAAAGTAAAGGGGTCTATTAACTTTGTCACAAAAAAAAATGTGCGTAACAGGCAGAAGGAGGCGTGGCAGACCCCATAAAGTATATATATTCTTAATCAGCATCAACAGCCGAGTCGATATAGCCATGTCCGTCTGTCCGTCTGTCCGTCCGTCCGTCTGTCCGTCTGTAAGAGCGCCTAGATCTCAGAGACTATAAGAGCTAGAGACTCCAAACTTGGTATGTAGGTTTGTCTATATTGAGAGCAGATCGAGTTTGTTTTAGATTTTGGATCGGACCACTATATCATATAGCTCCCATAGAAACAATCAGTTGAAAATCAAGTCTTAGTATGGAAAACTTTTTTGCTGTTGAAGATATTTCAACCAAACTGACAGAATATGCATAAGATGGTCCCATACATTCTGACCAAATTTAATTGAAATCGGATTACTATATCATATAGCTCCCATTGGAACAATCAGTTGAAAATCAAGTCTTAGTATGGAAAACTTGTTTGCTGTTTGAGATATTTCAACCAAACTGACAGAATATGCATAAAAGATGGTCCCATACATTCTGACCATATTTGATTGAAATCGGATTACTATATCATATAGCTGCCATAGGAACGATCAGTCCAAATAAAGTCTTAGTATGAAAGTCTTTTTGTTGTTTGAATATCTTAACCAAACTGACAGATTATGCATTTGGCATGTACTATACATACTGACCAAATTTGATTGAAATCGGATTACTAAATCATATAGCTGCCATAGGAACGATCAGTCCAAATTAAGTCTTAGTATGAAAATCTTTTTGTTGTTTGAGATATCTTTATAATAAGTACGGGGTCTCCGACAGTCGAGTACCGCTCGACTGTAGCACCGCCGACTAGTTTAAAATGAATTAAACTTTTTGGGTGTTTCTGCATCGCACTTTCAGTTAATGTGTTCTTATTCTCATAATTATTTTGTCCATGATACTGAAGTATATTTCTGCAAACACTAAACACTTGTTGATGCAAATTTCATGTCAAAAAAATTAGCAATTACCAAAATTTCTGATATCTTATAAAAATTCGGTTAATTCTAAGATGTTTTCACCAAGAAACCATAGTTCTAAAATGGATGCCTGGTCCGCGCTTTCAAGTTGAAAAATTCATTTTTTTGAACTTTTATATCTTGGGTGTTTATTTACCGATCCGTACAAACTTGGTGTCAAAACTCTTGTTAGGACCAGGACTTTAAAATTCCACAGAACCAAAGGAAATGTCCTTTAAACAAAACTTTCATCCTTGAAACGACGATTTCACGATTCGACTCTATCTTAAAAAATTAGTCAGAATTAAAGGTATTTTTTTGCCCAGCAAATTTGTTTTTCCTTGAAACTGTATTTTTTTATTGCAGAAAATGTAAAACATATTTTAATTCCCTTTAAATACAATTTTAATAAAATATGTTCTACTTTTTCTTTTAATAAAAAATACAGGTTCAAACAAAAAAAAATTGTTTGGGCCAAAAAATAGCTTTAGTTCGAAATCGTCGATCCAAGGATGAGAATTATGTTTAAAGGACATTTCGTCCTTAAGTTCTCTGGAATTTTAAAAGTCCTGGTCCTAACAAGAGTATTGACACTAATTTTGAACCGAAACCATACCGTTATTTCAAAACCGAAACATACAAAAACTGGTTCACCGTTACGAAACCTTTATTCAATGATTTTGCGTAACCGATACAGAAAACCTAAATGGGAACATAACCGAAACCGTAACTGAAACCGATATTTGTTTCGGTTTTAATCACTGGTTTTAACTTTTTTATTTAATTAATCTTAAAAATTTTGCATGTCTGATGCTTTTCAAAAAATCTAGGGCTAAATAAGAAAAATTATCAGGGATGCCACAGAAATCGCAAGCCAAATCGAATTCCGCAGAAAGCAATTCCGAACGGAAATTTCCGAGGTGCCACATAACTTCGAATGATTTAATGGTTTTTAAATTACCCATGGGTTGGTTTAGCAACTTTTTTAAGTTTATCATTGCAGAACCATAAGTCTTAAAATTTTTTCTTATTTAATTTATATAATTTAATTTATTTATATAATAATTGATTTTATTTAGCTGAAAAAAATTTAAAAGTAATTGGCGCTAGAAAATAAAAATTACTCGACAACTCTAGCAATTGTCTGCCATTAATCTGGCAACTCTTCGTGAACAATGTTTTCGCAAATTGCACAATAAGTTAAAGGATTTTTGCGGTAAAACTTGACTTACCTCAAAAGACCTATCTTTTTAATGCTTAATTTAAAGAAAACAGAATTTCGAAAATCGAAATCGGACTAGGTGGCAGCATCGGACGCCAGCGGATTTAGCGCTAGTTTATTTCGCGTAAAATTATTCTGCGAATTGACCTGTGGCACAGCGAAAAAAATTGTTTATTTTTAAAAATAGCTCGATCTCGATTTTTGTAAGTGTTGAAATGATATATCAAACAAGGACACTAGGGTACAATATGCGTCATTAAAATAATGTTTTTATAGAGAACTATCCATTAAAAATACAGAAGCTTAAAAAACAACATTTATTTACTCAACCCTATATTTTGTAAACATTGCGTCTTAGTTTTCTTAAAAGGGACACCGAAGGATCTCCTGGCCATAATTATGCAATAATTTTTATACATTATTATTAATAGGGGGAGTCTGCACCGCGACCCTTTAGGATCTATTGTGATGAGCTAATAGCTCATCCATCAACCCGATCTCTCGCACGAGGTCGAGGATTTTGGTCAGAATGAGGTATACAATGTCCCCAACAGGTATGACATATTTCCCTAGAAGACTACATCTGCGTCTAGATAGAGCAGTGCATTCTGTATATATGCGTTGAGGATTCCTCCTCACAGTTGCAGAAACGGCAGGTTCCACTCCTTACAATACCATTTTATGGTGTGCTGTCTCATAGAATGGACCTCATCAAGTGTTGTCCATTCTTTTTTGCTACTCAGGCTCACTTCGAAATTCTGTTCGAACGTATGCACGGCTGTCATCTCGTCCCTTGGTTGCATAAGCAAGGGGAGATCACCTTTCATACATACGCAGGCCATTCGAGGCAGTCTTAGCAACTGTTTCTTGACGGTGATGAGTTGTGCTCTATCACCCCAGGCTATTGCCCCATATGTGAGCATTGGCCTGTCTACCATTAGGTATAGCCATCTGATTATCTTCGGTGATGTGCCCCATGACTTCCCGGCTATATTACGACATGTGTAAAGTGGTCTAGAGCACTTTGATATCGCATTCTTTACATGGGAGCCGAAGTTTAATCTGCTGTCGAATGTGACTCCTAGGTACTTAACCTCCTTTCCCGTTTCTATTATGTTATTTGATAGCATTATTTGCCTCATTGTCTGCAGCTTGTACCTTTTGGGAACGATGACCGTCTTGGCTCTCCACACCAGTCACTCGTTGTCCGCAAACCTGTCTGTATAATGTCACAGAGTGTTTCTTCGAATTTGCTTCGTGCTATGATGACAATGTCATCGGCATAGCCTTGACATTGGATTCCATAGCTGGCAAGTTTCCGAAGTAGTTTATATGATTAATAAGGTGCGTTTCATATCACTGCGGACGGCAGTCCGCGCTAGTGACGAAAACAGCACGAAGGGTGCGAAGGCGACTAGCATATATACACAGGAAGAATGGAAAATTTGCTATGACTGTCCGATCAGGTTGAGTTATCGATCGAAGGGTATCAATTTAACTTACAAATGTGCATACTAAGACTTTTGGAAACTCACCTGGCTCGTGAGATAAACAGGTGTAAGTGGGAGGGGCAACATTTTGAATGATTTGAGCTAATGGGGCCGTTGGAGCCTTTTTGAAATTTCGTTTAATTTTTTACAATTCTCATTAAAAATACGAGTCGAATGACACCTCGATCATCGAAATCGGACAACTGGTTCGAAAATTAATTAATTTTGAAATTTTTAGGGGCCTTTCGAAAATGAGATGAAAAGTCAGTCTGTCTGTTTGTCGGTTTGTCTGTTTGTTTGGATCAAATCGTTGATTTAGCTTAAAAGTTTGAATGAGGACTTGTTCCTGCTCAAAAATCTATAAACGTTTGTTCTACGACTTTTTCGAAAAATCGCTAGTTTAGCGGGAAATCGCTAAAAACCGCTAAAATTGAAACCCTATACCATCCAAACGATAAAAGCTACAGATGCAATCTATATATCGTTGAAAAGGTATTTCAAAGGGCTCTTAGGTATACCTTGAAAGTTTTTTTTTTAAGTAAAAAGGTAAACAACTACAGGTGAAATAAGGTATTTTTTTCCACATTTTGGCTATTGAAGAAAAATCTACACATGAAATCACTTTAAAATATGTTATTTTATTTGTTATAGGGAATTAGATTCCGCGTTTTTTGACATATAACACATATCTGTCAAAATTCGTTTGGACAAGATATTACCTATTAACTGAATATACCTTTTACCTTTACACTACTGTATGTACATATGCAGTATGTACATTGTACACTGCTTGCAGAGTAATGCGGAAATTACCTGTTAGCTGAATATATACATTTTACTTAGAATGGGAATAGGACAGCAGCAGCAAATTGTCATATGTAGCAGCCAGAGTTTAAGAGTGCGGATAGCTTTTGCGCTGGGCATGTGTGTTTGTAAAGGGGACCGTGTTGCCAGACAGTTTGCTCTAGCTTGTTCAAACAATAAACAAAGTTGACAAAGCAATACTATCAAAAAATATTGCAATTTAAAAATTTCTGATGTCTTATTCAAAAATTTCTGATATCCCATAAAAAAAACCTCTTTACGAGGTAAAAGTCTAGTGACGAAAACATTTTCATGCCCCAAAATTTCTGATATCCAATTTTGTGACGAATAATATTAAGTTTAACATATAAATTATTTTAAACAAAATTTTTGCATTCGGCACTGCGCAAAACAGTGAGTTTTATTTGGTCTGAAGAATTGAGACATTTTCGCAATGTGCCGAGTGCCAAAATTTTGTTTAAAATAATTTATGTGTAAAACTTAATATTATTCGTCACAAAATTGGATATCAGAAATTTTGGGGCATGAAAATGTTTTCGTCACTAGACTTTTACCTCGTTAAAGGGTTTTTTTTATGGGATCTAACTTACACTAAACTTCATGAATTTATATCTATATTTCAACTAACTTAACAAATACAAAATTCAAATTACAAAATAAACGCGATCTGCGTCAACACCGCCCCCTTTGAATGGCTAAAAAGGCTTCAACACCCAGGAAGTGGGGCCAGCTTGTGGATTGCCCTCTTGTAGCTTCCTCCTTTGGCCGTCTTAACGTCGACGACCCTGACCATGCCGTCCTGCCCGACGTGTACCTCCTTGAGGGAGGCATGTTGTTCTCTGCGACGACGACGAGATCTTCCACGGCGAGATTCGGCTTCAAGCAATTGAGGCCCTGCTGGTCCGGGGTCCCGACTGCTGGTGGAGCGATCAGCGACCCGCCTATCAACAGATGGGCTGGGGTGAGAGCCTCTCCATCGCTTGGGTCTTGACTGAGCGGTCCCAGAGGTCGCGAGTTCATCACGGCCTCGACTCCTACCAGCCCCGTCTGGAGCTGCTCTGCGCTTAGGAGCGCGCTGCCTACTACCCGTTGGAGTAGGCTCTTGGCAGTTTTGACACCTGCCTCCCATAGACCTCCGAAGTGAGGTGCCCTTGGTAGTATGAACGCAAACGTGCATCCGCTTTTTGACGCGAATGCCCGTATTGCGCTCTCCTCTGCCTCGATCTTCCGTCGCAGCTCCTCGAAGTGGCGACTCGCGCCGATGAAGTTCGTCGCATTGTCGCAATGGACTACTTGGGGAACGCCGCGGCGACCAACAAACCTCTGAAAAGCCAATAAAAAAGAATCAGTTGATAAATCAGATACTAGCTCTAAATGTACCGCCTTGGATGCAAAACACACAAAAAGGGCAATATAAACTTTATATGGAGGCTTTCCACGAATCTTTAAGGACGTATCAATTGGTCCACAAAAATCAACTCCACATGTAGAAAATGGGCGGAGAGCACGAAGCCGATCTGCTGGCGAATTTCCCATAATTTGCGTCAGAAGCTTAGGTTTGCACTTAAAGCAGCGGATACATGATCGCACTGTCTGGCGACAGATCTCTGCGTTAACTAGCCACAGACGCTCTCTAAGTTGGCTTACAAGTGCTCGAGGACCTGAGTGGAAGTTGGTCTGGTGAAGATGACGGACATAGCTCTGCACAAATTGCGAGCGCTTCGTCAACAGAAGTGGAAACTTAGCATCATACGAAATAGGAGCATTTACTAGTCGCCCCCCAACTCGCAACAACGAAAAGGCACACCAAGTTCCACGATACTCATGGATAAAGGGATTTAACCGCTGAAGACTCGGGCCTACACGCACGCTCTTTCTAACCCTTTCGATATCATCTTTAAATTCTTGCTTTTGGATAATTTCGACTATTTTCTCAAATGCCTCTTTGAGCTCCAAAGCAGAAGGTGTAGTTTCAAATTGGGTCTTTTTTTCTTTGCATTTTCGGAATAAGCGAAGACACTCAGCAGCTTTAGGTGTGACGAATACTCCTCGATGATCTCCAACAATTCTAAACTTGGCCTTGCAACTGTCAGCCCGACAGCCGATTTCCGAATTTTCATCTCAAGAACCTCTTTCGACAATGAAAAATGTGGGCTCACAGGCCACTCTTCTTCTGGATCCAGAAGAAATGCTGGACCAGTCATCCATATCGACTCCAACAACTCGTCAACGTCACAACCTTTAGATACAATATCTGCTGGGTTCTGCTTTGTTGGTACATGCCTCCACGTTGCATTCTCTGTCCACTCTTGAATTTCGGCCACTCTGTTTGAAACGAAAGTAGACAGCGGCGAGGGATGTGAGCGAATTCAGTGGAGAGTTATTTCCGAGTCTGACCAGAACACAATGCTTTCGATCGGAGCCTTGATCCATGGCTTGACTCGATGACAGAGTTCTGCTAAAAGGTGAGCGGCACATAACTCAAGCCTGGGAAGCGTTTTGGCCTTGAGCGGCGCTACTTTTGATTTAGAGGTCAACAATGACACTTTTAAACCTTCTGCAGTCAAACAACGGACGTATATACATGCACCGTATGCTCTCATAGAAGCATCAGCAAAGGCATGAATCTGAACTGGTGACGTGGGCACAATGTGTACAAACCGTGGCACAGTAATCTTCTGTATATCTATCAAGGTTTGTTTAAGAGCTTCCCACTTGGTTTCTATTCTCATTGGAATCGACTCATCCCAGTCCAGTTTCAGTAACCAAAGCTCTTGCAGTAAGATTTTTCCTTTTATTATAAGGGGACTAAGTAAACCGAGGGGGTCAAATAAATTCGACGTCACCGACAAAATATTTCGTTTCGTCGCTCTTACACTCATAAACGATTCGTCTATCTTGAATTTAAAGATGTCTTCATGAGGTAACCATAAAATTCCTAACGATTTTGTTGAGTCTGTCGAGTCTGAGATCGTTATCGGTTTGACCGTGCTCTCGGATGCGGAAATCTCAAGGGAATTCGAAAACCATTTGGCTAATTCGAATCCTGCCTCTTGCAACACCTGAGACACTTCAGACTTAATTGTCTGTAGTTCCTCGACGCATCTAGCACCAATCAACAAATCATCTACATAAAAATCGGACCGAATAACGTTTGCTGCTTTAGGGTGAGAGACTTGGGCAGTTTCACTGAACCTTTTTAAACACCGGATAGCAAGAAAGGGCGCTGGAGCAGTGCCATATATCACGGTGTTTAATGTAAACCTCTGAGAGCTCAGACGGATCTCTTCTCCAAACTATGAGCTGAAATTGTCTATCCGCTTCATTCACCATTACTTGGCGATACATCTTTTTAATATCCGCAGTAGCGCATATTTATTTAGTCTAAAGCGGAGTAGAGTAGAATATAGCTCCTTCTGGATCGTAGGGCCGACCATCAGGATGTCATTCAACGCAATCTGAGTAGAAGTCTTGCATGACGCGTCAAATACTACACGTAACTTCGTCGAAGTACTTTGAGGTCGCAAAACGCACTGATGCGGAATGAAATAGTGAGGTGTGTCAGGAATTTTGTTTTCAACTTCTATCATATGTCCCAATGACATGTATTCTTCCATGAAGTCCATGTACATTCTCCTTAATTGGTCATCTCGGGACAGCCATCTTTCGAGTGACAAGAACCGCCGTTTCGTAACTTCAAATGAGTTTCCCAAAATCTTAGGGTCGGACTTAAACGGTAGCCAAACTTCGAAACGTCCTGACGGTAAAACTTGCAAATTGTTGACAAAATGTTTCTCACACAATTGTTGTTCTGGCGACATGACCTTGATTGTCGAGGGAAGATTTTCCAGCGACCAAAATCTTTGCAGTGTGCGACCTATAGATGCTATCGAGTCCTCTTTACAACTAAGATTGACCACTTTCTCTTGGCATCTTGATGAGTCCGACGTGTATCGTCCAGAAACGATCCAACTAAGCAGAGTATTTTGTAATATGGGACAATTTGGACCTTGTTTAATTTGGCCGATAGCTAACAATTCAAAGAATGTTTCTGCTCCTATCAACATGTCTACCTTTTGTGGCTTGTAAAAGTAAGGATCCGCTAATTGCAGGTTTTCCGGAATCTTCCAGCCGCTCACGCTTACTGTGTGGTCAGGCTGATAACTTGAAATTGATTTCAAAATCCAAAAATCTGCTGAAAACTCTCTGCTATTAACTCGTGACTTCACCACCGTATGTATCTTTTTCTTGACTTGAGAATTGGCTTCGCTAATTCCTAACAAGCTGATACATGCATCATCCCTACGTATCTGCAATCGTTGTGCCAACTCTTCAGTCACAAAGTTCGTTTGTGAACCTGAGTCGAGCAGAGCTCCAACTAAGATGTGTTCACCGCTTTTAGTTCGAACACTAACGACGGACGTAGCTAAAATCACCTTCTCTAATGCCGTCACATGCATAGCATGTGTTGTGGAAGGATTATTTGAATTGGAAACTTGTGGTGGTGGGGGTAACGCTAAACTGTCACCAACGGCTGCATATCTGTGGAGGAGCGTATGATGGGAACGGCTACAAACTCGACACTTTGCTGCCTTGCATCTTGCAACAGTATGACCACTTTGTAGACAGTTTTTACATAAGGGAGCCGACTTTGCGAAATCAAACCTCTGTGTCACTGACAATGAAGAGAACGCAGAACAATTCCCAATTGAATGTCCTTCTGAATTGCAGTAAACACATTTCTTTAATAGATTTGGAGCTTGAGCGATAGAACATGAAAACGAGGTACGATTGTGTTTAGTTTGACTTGGCTTCGCTTCTGTTGTCGGTTTGGCAGACTCTTCAGCGGACATATGCTGGTATCTGCGATTTAAAACCGTCTCACAATCTTTCCACAAAGAGAGCGTGTCGTATTCAAGCTGGTCTTCAAATTTTCTTTTGGTCACTGGACCAACTTTGTTCATAACGAGATGAATTAGCATAGCATTCGAAATCTTTTTGTCATCGTCAATCGACAACAATGACCCGTATATAGCCGACACTGTGTCGATTAGATTTCTTAATGCTGATGCTGAAGGAGATGAAATTTTCGGCAAACCAAACAACGCTGATATATGATCCTTGAATATAAGGCAGTCGTTGTCATAAGCATTTTTTAAGCTAGCCTTTGCCTTTTTGTAATTGTCCTCGGTGACTTGAAATACTCTGACAGTCCCTAGAGCTTCACCTGATAGACAAGAGATCAAGTGAGTGAACTTTTCTATTGTTGAAATCGAATCATCGCTATGAGGCAAAGTATCGAAAAGGCGGATAAAGTTTTTATACTCCGAATATTTTCTACTAAACTTTGGCAACGATAATTTCGGAAGATAAGAGCGCGATTGTCCAGTAGCAGATGCAGATACTACCGTCGCATTATGACTACTATCCGCTTTGAGGGCATTAATTAACGATAAAGGACCAGACTTTGTCAAAATGCATACAGTGAACCACAAATGTCTTCATACAGCATAAATTTGTCAAATTTGCGTATAATAAAGATGTTTTGATGCGGGTTTCTTATATAAATCTTTTATTCACTTAAATCCCGTTCTAATGATACCAAAATTTCTTTAACCCATTAAGTACCCATCAAAAATTTTGAATTTGAAAAAAAGTCAATTTTTCAAGCTCATCAATTTTTGACTGTCGATGATTTGCCTTTTCTATATGTTTATTTAGGGATTCTAATCTGCACTCCAGCTCTGTTAATTGAAGCGCCACGCTTCCTATATCCAGTTGATGTTTAATTCTCTGAATGTTTTTTGTTAGACCCTTGAGCTTTACTTTTAACTCCTCGAGAGTCGCCATTATTTTCTTTTTATCTTCAGTTCCCATTGTTTGCAACAATAAAATATTTTATTTAAAAAAATAAAATTAAAAAAAAAAAATTTTCCTCTTCTGGAAACTGATATGCTCAACCAATTGTAAGGGAGCTAGTATGAGTATATTTATGGCTCACACTAAATAAATACAGTATTTGTACTACAAAAAACAATAAGTGGCAAACGATTCCAAAAAACAAATATGCCTCACCAACTGTAGGGGAGCGCGCGTCACTTCGTAAACAGCTGCACAGGCGCGCGCCCGAAAGCGAGAACGAAAAGAGATGCACCGACTGCAGTTGCTAGCGCATATACATATATGTATGTATGTATGTACGTGAGCCGTTGAGCGAAAGCGAAAACGAAGAGATGCACAAACTGCAGTAGCTACTGTGTATATATATATATATGTATGTATGTATGTGTGTGTTGCGAGAGGGGAAAGGGCGACAGAATAGCGAATTTCAAACAAACAGTTTTGCATCCAAGCTGATATTAATATATTATTAAATGTTAGCTATAATAGCCATGCAATTTGTTAGTAATTATGCTAAGCTCTACTATTTGTATTACAAAGCCAAGAATTGAAAGGGTCGTGCTCTACTGACAGCACCGAATCAAAGATAAATTAACTTGTTATTCTTTGACCTTTAAATTTTTAGCACAATACCTGTGGGATGTGGTTTGGGCTCATAAGTCCAGCAGCCACTTTCCTTTTGCAGTTTAAGCAATCACAAGGCTACTGCTGGCGGTTTGACATAACACGACCGGCGCGATTGTTTATGTTGTTGTTTTATTTTAATTTATTAAACCGTCGCGGGCCAATTGCTTGTAAACTTGTTCGTTAGTGTTGTTGTATTTGTTTTATTTATAAAAAATGATTCTAATTTAATCACTTTTATATGTGTTTGAGTCACTGTATGTCACTTAACACTGTTTGTTTGTACCAAAGTTCACTTGTGTTGGTTTAATTATTAAAAAAAAATTTAAACTTGTCCCTGCTCGGGCGCCATAAAAAATCACAATAGTTTTTGTAAAAAAACGAAAAAAATGAGACGCGTTTTAATTTATGTTTAATAATTTAATTGGCCAATTAATGGCCAATTAATGGCCATTTAATGGTATACGACAACTAACTTATTTATTCTTCACAATTTTCTCTCTATCCTATCTTAAGCTAGTGTGGCGAAACGAAAGAGAGCTTTATTGCGCTCCCGCTTCGCCCTAAATCTAACTTACACTAAACTTCATGAATTTATTTCTTTATTTCAACTAACTTAACAAATACAAAATTCAAATTACAAAATAAACGCGATCTGCGTCAACAAAATGCATTAAACATGTAAGAAAACATTTTTGAAAATGTCAACTTTAGCAATTTTTTTTTTTAATTTAAAGACGTACAAATGTCGCGTTCTCGATCCTGGAAATACCCATATGCTTTTCTCTTTGTTGCATTAAAGCATGAATGCCCAAGGCCAGAATACGAAAGAATTCGCACCAATACTCACAAACAAAAACACAAATGCAAAGAAGAGAAGGGCAAACTTGAAGAAAAGACAACAACAATATCACATTGAAATTGTTGTTGCTTACTTCTCTAGCGATCGCAAACTGATCTCGACGTCTCCTTTAATGCTTGATTCAACTAATGTGAATCAATTACGGCAATTACTTTTGAATACATTTTATGGTTCTATTATTTTTTCGCTTTATTTTACAATGTGTATTAATTAATTTCACAGTTTGACACTTCGACTTGAAAATATAGGTTTTTTTTACCGGCCTCGAAGTGTAAACGACTTTCGCCGTAAGCTAAGGCTTTTTGCTTACCGGTCTCAGTGTAAATTTCCTATAATAAGTGACATCGTAATATTGTTACGTAGACCGTAGAAATGTATTGAAAGCTTAATTTAAAACAAGTTTTACAAGCTGTTTTCAATATATCGAATAATATTTCATAAATATATTCTTGAAACAAACTAGATGGAAATCTTGTCACGTTCGCGATGTCGCGTAACAAATTACTAATAAAACTTGTAAAACAAATAAAATTATAGTAATTTATTTCTAAAATGAAAAACTACATTATTTTAATATGGTTAAAGAGGTTTTCGTCACGTTCGCTATGCTTTGTTTGCTATAAATAATTCGAAAACGACATGTCTTCAAGGCTCGTCTCTTATAAAAAAAATACTTTTGATAAAATGTGAAAAATCACAATAGTTTTTGTGAAAAAACGAAAAAAATGAGACGCGTTTAAATTTATGTTTAATAATTTAATTGGCCAACTCGAAAACGATAAAAAGTGACGATGCGATCAGTTCGATGGTATGCGACAACTAACTTATTTATTCTTCACAATTTTCTCTCTATCCTATCTTAAGCTAGTGTGGCGAAACGGGGCGAATTCGACAAATGCAACGAAAAGAGAGCTTTATTGCGCTCCCGCTTCGCCCTTAATCTAACTTACACTAAACTTCATGAATTTATATCTATATTTCAACTAACTTAACAAATACAAAATTCAAATAACAAAATAATTGCGAACTGCGTAAACAAAATGCATTAAACATGTAAGAAAACATTTTTGAAAATGTCAACTTGGCAATTTTTTTTTTAATTTATCGATCTTGGAAATACCCATATGCTTTTCTCTTTGTTGCATTAAAGCATGAATGCCCAAGGCCAGAATACGAAAGAATTCGCACCAATACTCACAAACAAAAACACAAATGCAAAGAAGAGAAGGGCAAACTTGAAGAAAAGACAACAACAATATCACATTGAAATTGTTGCTGCTTACTTCTCTTGTGATCGCAAACACCAATCAGAGAAGAGAACAAACCGGTTTTTGTGCTGCGCATTGCACTATGGGTAATTTCACGAGTTTGTGGGGCCAAAACCCATTTTCTGAAAGTAGCCAATTTAAAATATATTTGAGTGCAACTCATTAACAAAAGATGGTTCTTAAATGTTGCATACCAGAAAACTCAATAGATGTCGCCACTTTGAAGAAATCAGCTGTTAAACTCAGGGTTGCATTTGCAAAGCACGCGCTTTAAAAATTTTAAAGTTTTGTTCGCGATTTGAGTGAGCCAATCAGTAAACAATAAGGCAACATTATTAAAATATTTGAAATGAATTTAAATCAGTGTGGTTTGTATTATGTGTTTGTGAGTGTCAAATGTAGAAATTGACCGTGGTGTCCCCATATTAATGTAAAAATGTAAGTAGTCTAGCAAACAAAAATTTCTCATAAAGTCTCATTTTTAAAAAGGTATTTAAAGTGAGTCCAGCGGAGTCCATCCTTGAAACATATTGTGTGTTGTAGAGGATTTTATTCTTGTTCAAATTATTGCAGTTAAAAAACCCTCATTTACCCGCTATCGGTGATATTTTTTAACCTCAAATTTGCCAACGCAGAATTGTTTATAAAGTGAAAAGAAGCGACTGGAAAGAAAGCAAAGGAGGACGCTGTTTTTAATTTTTTTAAAGGTGCCATACCTGAAGTGGAATTGGGAAGTCAAAGAGAGTTTTTGGAGCATACAAGCAGAAAAGTTTGTTACCGCTTGAGCAGAATGTGGACGAACGCCAAATCAAATTTAAGGCAGTTTCGGAAAGTTCATGGAGATTGGATTGGTTCCCAAACAGCTTTAACCCATTAATGGCTGCCCATAGATCGGCTGGTACGATTTTGACAAAATTTGGAAATGTGTACCTAGAAGACCATAGAAGTTGAAAGAAGAAAAAAAAAATTGTATCTTCAAATTTAATTTTTTCGATTTCCATACATTTTTCAGCTTTTTTCGATAACATTTTCTATGCAGAAAAATAGCTAGATATTTACCTGTAAAAAACTACAGGTATAACAAGGATAACTAAACTGTTCAATTTTTATACTTATATTTTTATTATTTTTCTTTACTATGAAATAAATTTTGCCTCGATATCTCTCACATGCCCCGAGCTAGAATTAGCTTAAAATGGGTTAAATTTAACCAAGAACTTAAAGAGAGTGGGCCGCCGAAACTACCATACACCGTTAAAAGCAACAGGTCGCGCAGAAGGCGCGCTGCAGATCTTGCGAGATGTGAACAAGGCAACGTAGCCTTACTTATCCATGCTGCAAGCGTGGCTGCTCGAAAGAATAGGCAAGACACCCTTGCAAGGGTTTTACTGCTTCTGTCGATATGTCCGGAAAAAGCAAAATATATGCGCCAAGCATTAATCGCGCCGATCAAAAAGCCAAAAGCTGTCTCTCCTAACGAGGCATTGGCACTGCTTTTGGATCAAAATTTCACAAAAGAGCAATACATTGCTATTAGAGCTCAATCTAAAAGAAACCAATGCGATATATATCCGTTATATAATGTGGTTGCTGAGCAAAAAAAAAAATGCCGGCCCGTTGATATTATAATAAGTGACACAAAAGCAGAAGTATCGGTTCAAAGTCTTTTGGCACACACAGCTAGTCGGCTCGTTGATTTGCAAGTAAACGTTGTTGAAAACATTATGCAAGATCAGGGTACAGAGTTTTTATCGGCAGATCTTATTTTAAGCTACGGATTTGATGGGAGCTCTGGACAATCCAACTATAATCAAAGATCTTTAGAAGGACAATATTCTGGATATGACTCAAGTATATTTGCTACAACAGTCAATCCCTTACTCAAACACCACAATCCATTCGATTTTGTCCACCGTTGAAGCTGGAATTCCTCAAAGAGAGCAAGGACTGCATTTTAAAGGAAGATCAATATTTAAAAGAGCAAATAACCAACTTGATACCATGCAAATTTGTTTTGCAAAGCGGAAAGATTGTTTACATTAAGTTTCATCTCAAGCTTGCCCAATTTGCAGATCCAAACCTTCGGATTTTTTTAAAAACAAACATTTCAAGTGTGCAAAGTTTTTGCCAACCCTCAGCCACTTCGGATTAAGTCCTCTACACAGTTGGATACGAGTGTTCGAATTTATTTTGCATGCAGCATATAAATGTCGCGTGAAGAAGTGGAGAATTTCACAGGAAGATGACAAGAGAGAAGTTTCTCAGCGAAAGAATGAAATTCAGGATCTTTTTTGGGAACACCTTTCGTTGAAAGTTGACCAACTAAAAGTTGGAGGATTTGGCAGTACAAACGATGGAAACACTGCTCGTCGTGCATTTTGTGAGCCACAAATATTTTGAGATATCTCTGGCATCGATAAGCAGCTTTCATGTCAGTTGCCAATAGCTGTTGAGAAATTCTAAGCCTTTTGCTATGGTACTGCAGAAATAATTATAGACAAATATCCTTGGCTGCCAATGACCGCAACAGTACACAAGATTCTGGTTAACTCAAGTGACATTATTCAAAATACTGTTCTTCCTGTTGGATATTTTGGAGAGGAAGGAGCCGAATCGCGGAACAAATATTATAAGTCGGATCGCCTTCATCACGCAAGAAAAGAAAACAGGATACTGAATTTCACAGACGTGTTTCAGAGAGCGACAGATACTTACTTCCGATCCAATCATATCTTCAGTGAATTTGAATAGGAGAATTCAGCGACAGAAGAGAATGTGTGTTCCTGTTGAAGTTTTGAATTTATTAGAAAGCTCTTTAAATTCGGACGACACATCGGAGGATCAATGCAGTTCTTTTTGAAGCTGATAATCTTTTCGAATTTCCATTCAATATTGAACTGGAAAACGAAAAGCATGAATTTGTATAAAAGGTGTGTATAGAAAACACATTACTTACAATATATTTTTAATTATTGTTCATTGCAGGACTGCAGGACGCTTGGGTTATTTTTTCTTAAAATGCTTTTCTTCGAATTAAAGGCGTGCCACGCCTACTTTTGTAAAATTAATACAGCAAAAAGGTATCCCAATATTTACTGTTCTATATTAAAAAATTGTTCTAGAAATTTAATAAAAATAAATTGATTTTTTCAGAAAGAGGGCGGTGCCACGCCCACCTTCTTCCTAAGTCTTATACCTAATGGTTACATAAGCCCAATGCTAAAAATCGAACCTAAATATCTAGCTTCGTTTAAGAGTTATTAATTTTGGCCTCACAAAATCGTGAAATTACCCATAGTGCATTGCATACACACGAAAATGTTTGCATGTGTTG
>JBAMBL010003229.1:0-17846 GCA_037043405.1 Drosophila subquinaria | reverse complement strand
TTCATATGCCAATCATCAAAATCAAGCAAGAAATGGCTGAGAAATTTGCATTTTTGTGTTTTTTTCCATTTGACCTAAAAGAAACATGCTTGTGGGCTGCCAACCTGATATACAGAAGCGCAAAAATGATTCCGACGCAAAAATGATTCCGACGCATTTTTGCGCTTCTGTATATCAGGTTGGCAGCCAACAAGCATGTTTCTTTTAGGTCAAATGGAAAAAAACACAAAAATGCAAATTTCTCAGCCATTTCTTGCTTGATTTTGATGATTGGCATATGAAATTGCTTGTAAAATTATCACCAATGCTCCCACATATCGTGCATTTGATATAAAAATACTAATCTTCAGAAAAAAGTTTGCAACGATTTTTTGTTAGACACTAAATAGGTGGCGCCATTTCTCTTTATGTACAAACGCTGCCAACTTGCTTTATTGTAAATTTATTTAACTCATAATGGTAAAAATACTAAAATGCAAATTTCTCAATAAGTTTCAGAAAGATTTTAATGGTTCGCATATGAAAATGATTGTAAAATTAGAGCCAATAGTTTTAGATACCGTGCAATTGACAGCAAAACATTTTTCTGCAGTCAAATATCCAGCAACGATTTTTTGTTAGACACTAAATAGGTGGCGCCATTTCTCTTTATGTACAAACGCTGCCAACTTGCTTTATTGTAAATTTATTTAACTCATAATGGTAAAAATACTAAAATGCAAATTTCTCAATAAGTTTCAGAAAGATTTTAATGGTTCGCATATGAAAATGATTGTAAAATTAGAGCCAATAGTTTTAGATACCGTGCAATTGACAGCAAAACATTTTTCTGCAGTCAAATATCCAGCAACGATTTTTTGTTAGACACTAAATAGGTGGCGCCATTTCTCTTTATGTACAAACGCTGCCAACTTGCTTTATTGTAAATTTATTTAACTCATAATGGTAAAAATACTAAAATGCAAATTTCTCAATAAGTTTCAGAAAGATTTTAATGGTTCGCATATGAAAATGATTGTAAAATTAGTGTCGATAGTTTTAGATACCGTGCAATTGACAGCAAAACATTTTTCTGCAGTCAAATATCCAGCAACGATTTTTTGTTAGACACTAAATAGGTGGCGCCATTTCTCTTTATGTACAAACGCTGCCAACTTGCTTTATTGTAAATTTATTTAACTCATAATGGTAAAAATACTAAAATGCAAATTTCTCAATAAGTTTCAGAAAGATTTTAATGGTTCGCATATGAAAATGATTGTAAAATTAGAGCCAATAGTTTTAGATACCGTGCAATTGACAGCAAAACATTTTTCTGCAGTCAAATATCCAGCAACGATTTTTTGTTAGACACTAAATAGGTGGCGCCATTTCTCATTATGTACAAACGCTGCCAACTTGCTTTATTGTAAATTTATTTAACTCATAATGGTAAAAATACTAAAATGCAAATTTCTCAATAAGTTTCAGAAAGATTTTAATGGTTCGCATATGAAAATGATTGTAAAATTAGTGTCGATAGTTTTAGATACCGTGCAATTGACAGCAAAACATTTTTCTGCAGTCAAATATCCAGCAACGATTTAGTGTTAGACACTAAACAGGTGGCGCCACTTTTCTTTATTTACAAAAGCTGCCGCTATGTATTTTGTAGTTCAGTTCACGTTGGAACTACCAGTTCGCTAGGACTTGCTTATGAACTTTTTGGGGGTTAATTTAAGTTTTATTTATTTTCTAAATAACTATCAGAAAACTTTCTCTAAATAAATTGCAGTTGCATCCCCAAACTTGTAGCTTTAAATTGGTATGTGCCGCGTTTTGCAGCAAGCATTCTAAGATAAGTTATTATGGTTTGAAAACAAGGTATGTATTTTGGCGGACATTTTGTATGGGACTTTCACCGAGGTAGCTTCGCTCATTTCAAAATATCTCAAAAACGGCCAGAAATCTTTTTTTGAAAATGGTACCATTCGAAAGGTAAAACTACACGCTATAATCGTGCATTAGCGGTTTTCGGTAGCAGACCTTCTGACCTTAGCTATTTAAGAAATGGTGAAAATGTTCACGTTTTCACTTTCTTTATTCACTTGTTACACCCATTTGAAAAGCTGAAATGGCCAAAACTTTGTTTTAAACTATAGATTAATTAATTTTCTACTATTCTGCATCATTAGTTTATTGATTAAAGGTCTAATAACGCTTAAAAATGAGAAAGTTCATAACTGGTTCCGACTCATGAACCAAGTTCCGATTTTCGTTGCTAAAGAACCGGTGCTATCTTGACGCACATGTTAAGTAGCTCCTTTAACTGCACAATTCTCTTGAGCTTGTTCAGCTCAAAAGAGCCACAAAGAGCAGTAGTTTCTTAGCAACAACAACAAGTGGACGCAAATTTTATAATTTAATAAAATACATAAACAATGTCTGGTATGCAATTCCCTGTGGATGTGAGTTGCATAAAGAAGGAGGAGGACGATGCGGGAGAGGAAAAGGACCAATGGGACAGCAACAAAGTAAAGCGCATTAGAGTTGAGCACATAGAGGAAACAAACAATCAACTATTGCAAACCGAGATTGAAATTGGGCCCATTAAAATAGAGGAAAATGTGTACAATGACATCAATATGCAAAGCTCAGAGTTGATACCTGCGGAGAAGACACCAGAGAAAGGTAATAGTATAGTAATACATAATAATATCTCAAGCCATTCAGCACAACATTTATTCGTACAGACGAATTGTTGATAAATAGAGAACATGCACATATCCATACAGTTGTCGTACAAACGCGTGCGAAATAATAAGAACAATTAGGGTATTCAGAAGTGATGATTACTGTGTTATGGTGCCTTTACACTAGTTGACAAGCTTGTCAATTTCATCTCAGTAGGCTGTGCTTTTTACCAAGTCAACACAATTTTGCTTATAGTTGACCACCGTTTACACTAGAGTTGATTAAGTTGCCATCAAAATTTTCAGCCTACTGAGATGAAATTGACCAGCTTGTCAACTAGTGTAAATGCCCCTTTACATCCCTCTAGTTCTGGGCACTAGTTGGTAGCTGGTAAAATCACTACTTGCTAGGAGAACACACTTTGCCAACCCTAAGCAATGCATTTTATCATTTCGATTTTTGTATGAAATGTTTGCAAAAGGGTACTTGCATGGATATCCATCCGAGTCTTGCGCCAATCCATCGGAACAGCAAACGAGACATTCATACTCTTGCACTGTCCGGTATCACAGCCAGTGAATAGGTGCGAATGAAAAACCAAAAACCACTTTGTACTTGTAATACCGGGTACTAGCGATAGCCATGGGCCTCCTTTTTAAGGTTCGGCCCGGCTCGGCTCCGAAATAAATCATTAAGACCCGGTCCGGTCAAATGTTCAAAAAGCCCGACCCAGCCCTATATTACTACATATGTATATTACAAAATTTTTTTGGTAATTGTTGAATGAGTAAAAAAAGGGGGCGAAAATAATTTAAGGAAGTCACTACTAGTTTTAAATGAATTTTAAAATTGTTAAGTTTTTAATGCAAAATGAGCGTTTTGTTTTGTGCATGTTGTCACAAATATGAAACCTTTACCAACACTACATTTTCTCTCACATGTCAATTCTTGATTTTAGTGACAATATGCCCAAAACAACTATGCATAAGTTAATGTTGTATAAAAATTTTAAAATTCAATTAAAATTAAGTATTATACTTAAATAGCCCTCATCTTACAGTTTTTCTTTGCTTTCTAAAAAAATTATCCGCACCCATTCAACAATTCTCGTTTTCTCTATTTAAATCTAGATACTGAGAAAATACATGTTTTTTTAAACAGTACAATTATTTTCTAGAGATCCTAGTACAATAAGTTCACTATTTCTTTTGCTTTAATCGTGCAAAGCACATTCTCTTTTTTGTCTTCTGAAAATACTTTTTTTTCAATCGATAAACATAGTACGCTCTAGCCGAAAATATGTTTGCAAGGCCAAAACTCCATATAAAAAAAAGGGTTGCAAACATGCTCGAAATTATTTTGTAAGGTCATTTCTAAACCTATGTACGCTGTACCTAAATATGGGCAGCTCAGAATATTTTCCGGCGTTTTACAACACTGTTTGGTATACAGATGGCATCTTTTTTTTGACCTTTCAAAACATCGATTGAATCGTTGTTTTGACTAGTCGAAATCTTTTTGAACAGAAAAGGCGACCAACAAGCAGCAAAATAAAAGCCGATTTGAGCTATTTGAACACAAAGAGCAATTTAGACTGATTGAGGAGGTGCAACAGAGGCCAATATTGTGAGATTTGACCGAAAAAAAACATATTGATCCGATTTTTATTAATAATAATTTTTAATTTAATAGTCGCTGCCACTTCTCTCATCATGTCTATTTGGTCAATTATCTCAATTTGTTGTGCTCATTTTTATTTATTTATTTGTTGTGCACAGCTGACGCTACAGTGTGACCACAGCAGCATAAGACCAACAATCTCTCAACTTTTTAGCGATTTTTGGTATTATGCTGTCACACTGAAGTTTGTAAGGCCGGACTTCAAAACATCGAACATTTCGAGCGTCCAAAATGTTTTCAGCTAGAGCGTACTACGCTATATGAAAGAATGTGTCAAATCGTGACTTTTAGGGCAATTAGCTTAGGCCCGGGTCCGCACGAAAAAAAGCCCGTTTCCCATTTTTATGTACGAAAAGCACGAAGCCCGAACCATCCCGTGCTTATCTCTACCGGGTACCATTCAAATTAATTTGTTCGGACATTAAAAAAAATAAATTCTTGATCATTTTTTTTATTTATCTTATCACCGTTTAAGGAAATATAGCTTCTCTTCTTAGATATATAAAGTCTAGCATGAGAGAATGCCCTTTCAGAAGACTAGTGACTGAAAGGATATTCTGCAGCTAACTTTGAATTGTTCGGGTAAAATAGGGGGCGAGACCAAAAATTTAAAAAACGAGAACACCATTTGTAAGTAGTGCTTATTCTTTAAAGAACCACAGCAACTCTAAAGCACTACTGTGTTTTATTTATTCCTTTGCTTTTGCTGTCATTTCATGGAGCTCGTAACATTTTCGTTTGCTGGTGCTCGTTACATGAAACAAAGCAAAAACAAAAACAGCGTGAGAAGAGTATATGCCGTTATTTCATTTCTAATTTTCCTATGGCAGCTATGTATATGATATAGTCATCCGACTTTGACCAAATTTGGTCAGAGTGTAAGAGACAGTCCCAAACATATAATCTGTAAGTTTGGTTGAGGTATCTTAAGAAACAATCAAGTTTATCATACTTAGCAATTTCCTGAACTTTGACCCCGAATATGACCCACTTACAGGTCGAATTTCGCTAAACGTCTTCTTATTGCACGAAATAATTATTATTGAAATTATCTCATCTATGCTGTGTGAAAATGTAATCTTTCTACGCTTAGCCGTTTGGCCTATTGGTTCTCAGTCAGTGAGTCAGTCAGGACATAGTTTTATATATTTACAGCCATGCTCATATAATTGGCACAAATAAAGTAAACAAATAAAAGATGATTTTTTATATTTAATAGTAATAGTAAGGTACAAAAGTTTAATGGCATTTTATAGCCTATTATGTTAGTGTATTAAAAAGGAAAACAAATTGTATTTGTGATCTGTTATAAAAAAAAAATTAAACAATTCATCGAAAAACTCAAAATTTGCCTGCTCATATAATTGGCACATTTTCAAACTAATAAATTTCACAAATTAACGGATGATGTTTTCAAAAAGAAAATAATACTCGGCTTTAGTATTTGGTACTATATCCACAATTATCAATAACTGCTAGACATCTTCGACCCATAATTAATGCCAGCTTTTGGCAAGTTTTCCTTGGGATCGAATATCAAGCCCACAGATCATCCAAAGTTTTAAATTTTTTTTTTGAAATGGCCACCTTAACATCGTTTCTAAGGATCTCAATAGGATTTAAGTCTGGGCTTTAAGACGGAGAGTCCATAATCCGAACTTTTTCTTTGTGCAACCACTTCATAAATATGCTTAGGGTCATTGTCGGGCATAAGGTCAACTTCACAGGCATGATCTCAAATGCATAGGATTCCATTGAGTTCCTTAAAATGTCTAAATTTTGAAATCGGTCCATATTATCATTAACCTAGGCGAGCAGGCCCACACCGTGCCAAGCAAATGCAGCCCAACACATTATTCGACTCAAAAATGCTTGATGGTTTTGGTTGTGCATCTTTTATAAAGAGCCTGGCTTTTTGGACGACTCAAAAATAGTTTCCCATCAAGTCCCATCTAATTTATTTTGTTTTCATCATTCCACAACACTTTTTTTCAAAATGGTGCAACTTTGTTCTTGTAGGCCTTTGCAAAGCATATTCGTTTCTTTATGTTCAGCTTTGATAGGAGCGGTACTCTTCTGCTGATGAGCTCAAAGAGCAATGCTTTGATAAATCTTCTGGGGACTATATTTTTGGATAGGTTAAAACCATATTATTCATTGATTTCCACCATAATCTCACGAACCGACTTAAAATGGACACTCTTACTTTTCACACTAAGTGGGGACTAACAAAAGTTCGGTAAGTTGACCGGAAAAAAAATTCGGAAATTTTTTTTTTAATTTATCCTGAATCTTCGACATTTTTTATCTTCTCTACATAATCGCCATTGATTTCAATGCATTTCTTAAGACTAAAAATCGACTTCTCAAAACAGTCTTCAAAATCTTGCTTTTTAATAGGTGGGTTGGCTACTTTGGAGCTCCATACCATGGACTACTGTTTGGCTTTCAGGTCGTATTTATTAAACCAAGCTTTCGCATCAGTAACAAATTTATTAAAGTTGCTAGACTTCAAATTTTCAAATTTATTCAAAAGATATTGGGCAAAATGTATCTGAGCTTCTTTTTGGACCTCATTTGAAATGCGTGAAACCCATCGCGCAAACTTCTTCGTATACGTCAAATCTTGATGCAATGTGCGAGATATGGCTATAGCATTCAAGTCCAGTTCACTAGCAACCATTTCCTGGGTAGATCGAAGGTGTTCGGCAAGTTTTGTTCTAACTAGGGCCACATTTCTTTCGCCCCTCGAAAATTTTGTTCGACCTTCTCGGCGATCGTCCTCTACAGAAAAATTTCCTGTCTGGAATCTTTGGAAAATTTTGAAATAGTCTTCAGAGATGGTGCAATCGTTCTATAGATATTTTGACACTCATCAAATATTTGTACGGTCTTCAGTTTGCGTGGAAAACCGAATAAAAGGCTATAGTGAAAATCTGTTTGCGTTGGTAGTAGAATTTCATCTGAGGTACCTTCAGCTAATTTGCGTTTTCTAGTCTCCATTTTAACCGATTAATCCAAGACTTTTAATATAACCTCGTAAAAGTATTGCAAAAATTTTGAGACTTTGGAATTTTTAAAAACGATTTAAAAGTCGCTAACCCACCGAACTTTTGTTAGACCCCTCGTATGATCCTTTCGATGCTGGAATTGGTCCTTTGAGGCTTTGGCTCCTTAACCTTGTTTTCATTTAAATATGAAATACTCCTTTGGACTAATGCAAGTGTATTATTGACCATTTTCCTGAAACTTTTTATTATCTGAGCTTATCGACTGACTAAGTTTATAAGCAAGGCTAGGTTTTTAAACAGTACAGTTCTTTCCGCTACCCATTTTCGAATAAATTAATTTGAATTTAATAAAATTTAACGAAATATAGAAAAAAATTTGAAAACCAAGTGCCCTTTACGAAAAAAACTACGCTTCAAACTTTATGTGATAATTCAGTGAGCACCCAAAAGGCACACTAGTCCAACGAAAATGAAATATAAAAGAAACCCAATAAGAATATCGGAACAATTAACGGTAAAGCATATAGTACATGAACACAATTAACAGTTGCATGCAAAATTGTAAAAGCAAGTGATGAACATTTTGAGAAATAGACGAATAGAATATACTTTTTTTTTTGTGCCAATTGTATGAGCATGGCTGTATATACAGGGTGGGCCCTAATAGGTGTCGCACTTTTTTGAAGCGATACTGTGCCTTAACAAACCCGGACAGATAAGCACTCGTTTTTATTTCTTCAACTTAAGTATATTTTTAAATTAATTTACTTAGATGTCAGTTCATATATTGTCTGTTGAAAGTTTGTCAATAATAAAAGTAAAAAGAGAGCTAATGCAATAATTGAAATTAAAGGGGGAAAAAAATAACAAAATTTTTATATTGTTAAAAAATTTAGGAGCTCGCTTCAAGGCAACTTAGAAGTATAAAATAGCAAAAAACGAAGGTCGAATAAGTACCGTAAATGCTCCTGGTTTGGTTAAGACTGTACGTGAACAAAAAAGAAGAAATTAAGCAATTTCAGGACGAAAAATGGCCAAGGAGCTTAATCTAAAACGTAAGACCATTAGAAAAATTATTAAAAATAAAGTAAAGATAAGAGCTTCCAAAAAAAATTGATTCACGGTCGTAAGGACCGTCAAAAAAATATGGCAGGAGGGAAGCAATCTGATCCTTTAGTGGCACGCAAGATGAAAATTTGTTTTTTTGACAGATGTTACAGAAAAACCACGACCAACAAAATTACAGTGTTTTTGCGACAAGGTTGGCAGACGATCCGACTAACAAGAAAGCCATTCAAGGATATAAAAATTCGATAACTGTTATAGTTTTGGGATCAGCGATTTTTGCGATAAAAAAAACCTCTTTACGAGGTAAAAGTCTAGTGATAAAAACATTTTCATGCCCCAAAATTTCTGATATCCAATTTTGTGACGAATAATATAAAGTTTTACATATAAATTATTTTAAACAAAATTTTGGCACTCGGCACATTGCGCTAAAATGTATCAATTCTTCATACCAAATAAAATTCATTCACTGTTTTGCGCAGTGCCGAATGCAAAAATTTTGTTTAAAATAATTTATACGTAAAACTTAATATTATTCGTCACAAAATTGGATATCAGAAATTTTGGGGCATGAAAATGTTTTCGTCACTAGACTTTTACCTCGTAAAGAGGTTTTTTTTATGGGATATCAGAAATTTTTGAATAAGACATCAGAAATTTTGAAATTGCAATATTTTGTGACAGTATAGCTTTGACAACTTTGATTATTGTTTGTACAAGCTATAACAAATTGTCTGGCAACACTGGTCCCTTTTACAAACAAACATGCCCAGCGCAAAAGCAATCAGCACTCTTAAACTCTGGGTGCCAGGACACTTTGCGGCTGCTGTCCTGTTCCCATTCTAAGTAAAATGTATATATTCAGCTAACAGGTAATTTCCGCATTACGCTGCAAGCAGTGTGAAAGAGCCCTTCAAAATACCTTTTCAACGATATATAGATCGCATCTGTAGCTTCTATCGTTTGGATGCTATAAGGGTTTTAATTTTAGCTGGTTTTTAGCGATTTCCCGCTAAACTAGCTATTTTTCGAAAACGTCGTAGAACAAACGTTTCTAGATTTTTGATCGGGAACAAGTCCTCATTCAAACTTTTAAGCTAAATCAACGCTTTGATACAAACAAACAAACAAACAGACTGACTTTTCATCTCATTTTTTCGGAAAGCCCCTAAAAATTTCAAAATTAATTATTTTTTTGAACTGGTTCTCCGGTTTGTTCCCAGATGATCCAGGTGTCATTCGTACGCGTATTTTTGATGAAAATTGTAAAAAATTCGACCAAAATTCAAAAAGGCTCCAACGGCCCCATTAGCTCCAATAATTTAAGTTTTTCCCCTCCCACTTTATACCTGCTTATCTCACGAACCAGGTGAGATTCCAAAAGTCTCACGTATGCACATTTGTAAATTAAGTTGATACCTTTCGATCTACAGTGCTCCTCACCTATTCGTACAGTCATAGCAAATCTTCCATTCTGGCTGTGTATATATGTTAGTCGGCATTCGCACCCTTCGTGCTGCTTTCGTCACTAGTGCGCGGACTGCCGTCCGCAGTGATTTTTGAGGGGTAATGCAAAAACAACGTAACATGCTTTATTTCGATGGCCTCCATCGTCTTCGGATCTGCATCCATTGAACTTCTGTATATGAGATTACATGATGGACAAATTGAAGACTTAAAAAAACATGGAGTTGAAGCAGTTCAAGAGTCTATTACAAAAACTTTGGGAAGAAATAGTCAAAGACATCGTCCATGTCACTTGCAACGGACTTCAAAAGCGTTTAAAGCTGATAAAGAGAGCTAAGGAGAAAAATACAATCTAAATATGTAAAAACATAAGAAAATACTTCATCAAATATAAATAAAAAGATTTCAATATAAATTTCCCAATAGATTTTGTTTAATTAAATAAGTTAGGTGCGACACCTATTAGGGCCCACGCTGTATATAGATATAATAGCTCATTTTCTGGAAGACAGGCGACAATTGACAACTTTAAACGCGGCTATCTCGAAATGGCGTTTTCTGAGATATGCCCCTCTTCTAGAAAATGAACGATATGTATACAAAAGTCGTCGTATTTGTGAGAAAGTGATAAATAGGGAACGGTTGCTAGACTTATCAGTAAGTATCAGTAAGACGCGCTGTTGGTTGACATTTCGGGAGTTTATTGATCTAACGAAATAATGTCTCACTAAGCAGTTATTGTTTTTAAAAGTAAGTAATTTTTCTTGTTAATTAATTGTCAATGACTAAATTGATTTTCTTTACAGTAAAAAAAAAAACGAGAGTAAGAAAGGGTGACACCAAACGCTGGTGCGACAACGAAATAAAGAGAATGCTTGCGTATATTCAATCGCATAAAAATTTTGAGGTAAGGCATAAAGACGTATGTACATCTATAATTATATGTTTAAATTACAGAAACCAACGGCCAACTTGAAGCTGCTTGAGAAGACCAAAAAGGCATTTGGCAAGACGCAAAATGTGTAACCTAAAGGCTATAATTTTAAAGGCCAATGATTCGACCACAGGCGCAGGAGTTGAAGATGACATTCTCACAGTACAAGGTAAGTTTTTCTATGTGTATTCTATATTATCAATGCACACAAATGATTTATTTCAGAAAAAATAAAGAAGATATGTCCCCACTACGCATGCTGTCCGATATATTCATCAATTCAAGGGAAGAAGAGCATATTTTTGATACGGATACCCAGTTTGGCCCCCTTTCAATTAGTTTCCGAGTTAAATGAATCGATGGTGACTGATGACAGTACTGTCGATTACGAGACACCGAAATTAAAGAAACGGCGAGTGCACAGTTCAGTTGAGAAGCCGCCTCACAATTTAGAAGAACAAATGTTGGCTCTGCGTCGTGAACAGCTACACCATGAACGGGAAAAGCAAGAGCGAAACGTGAGACTAGAAGAGAAAAGATTAAGTTTGGAGGGTGATAATCTTAAGTTGGAGAAAAAAAGGATTGAGCTTGAGCAGGAACAAATTCAAAACGATTTTATATTAAAAAAGTTGCAGCTGGAAAAAGAGGAAAGAATACAGAAATTAGAAATCGAACTTAAATATAAATATAAAAATTCTTAAATGTAAAAATCAACCAAAAAAAATAAATTTAAAAAATTACAACATTTAATTTAAATTATGCATCTAGAAGCAAACAAGGTGCCATTTGCAAAATGCTGTCTAATTTTTTTTGTCTCGAATGTTAATTCGCATCTCCTTGAAGCTCGCAAACTTTTCTGTTAACAAACCAATACAACTTCCTACTCTCACGCGATATTGGCGATGCAGCTTATTATCATACAATTTTTTTCGTGCTCAATTCAGCTGATGTTGCATTGCATCGGTAGGATGTGATTAAAAACCTTGACAGGCTGAATCTCCGACAGTCCATTCTTCGCCTGATAAGTTTTTATCATGCTCCTTAAACAGTGTTGTTTTCTTAAAGATTTTGGGGTCATGGTTTATTGTGGTCACAGACAACTTGCACCTTAATAGTATAAATACGTTGTCTCGAGTAATAGACTATATGGTCGAGTTGAGATTCGCTACCATCAATGTAACACCAACTCGTTTATGGAGTCTCGAGCAAGTTGCTTGCGTTCAGCTGCATTTGGCCAATAAATAGGCTGTGACTTCCGGAGAATGACATTAAATACCTATAGTTCCGCCACCTCCTTCAAAGTTGCTATCTTCTTGATCCCAAGTGAAAGAGAACACTCGCAACCTCTTGTTCAACCGACATTTGAGACCGAAACAGCGAAGATTTGAAACAAGAATCATTGCGGATGAGTTCCACAACTGAATTGACATGACTCTAAAATGTTGCAAAATATTCATAGCTTTTTATTGTATTTGTTTTTTCAAACAGTACTATCAAAATTGTCAAATATTTATTGAATTTGACTTTTCATGGAAATCAGCTGATTACTTTATAATAAATGTATATGGGACTATTCCATGAAAGTTTGAAAGTGCATACATTAGGGATATCGAATCAATAAGCAAAAAAAATGTTGGTGGCAACGTTGTATTTTTACCACTCTAGCAAAGTAAGATGTCTTGTCAGCTGACTTTCAGCCGAAATTGGAGGGAAGCTTTTACTCAATTTTGCGCTTCTGCTGTGGAAGCCAAAATCTTTGTTGAAAATAGGTATGCCAAATATAATTATTGTTAAGTTGCTCGAAATATGTATTCAATGTTGTAGTTGTGGATTGTCTATGCTAAGTCTTATTTTAGAAAAAACCTAACCGAAGTGGTAAATTAAGCAAATGTTCACTCTTAACTTTGCAGAATTTTGCACATTCTCTTTAAAAACACATGTTGAAACTGTCCATTTATGCTAGAAAATCTGATTTTTTTTCCGTATTGACATGGTCAAATTAAAAAAATAAAAAAGTTGTAAATTATTAGAAACTTTTACTTTTTTAATGAGTAGGAAAAAAGAGGGGGGTAAAGACAAAGTCCAACTAAAAAACAAAAAATATTATAAATTCGACTTCAGTCTAACTAAGATATGCCAAATTTCCCCATCTTTACTTTTGGATTTTATAAAATATTCCATATTTCTCATAGTCGGATGGAGAAGATGAAGGCGTGGTCCAAATCCAAAAAAAAAATCCAAAATTCTAAATTTGTCTAACTAAGGTTCATGCAAAATTCTTTAGCTTTACAATTAGACTTTATGCCAAAAAGAGAAACAAATTTTAATCTAAATATAAGTTACCCAAGTGATGTGTTTAGGATCTTACTTCAAGAAATATGAAATGGTTTAAATTATGGAATGACCATAGTTAAGAATGCATATACCTATGTATTTTGATCTAACGTTTACACATGTGAAATAAAGGTTGATACTTTTTTTTTTATTATTATAAAGATGTCAAAATTTTAATATTTTTTCATAGTAGTATCAAGGAAGTTTATAAAAATGTATCAATTTATCATTTTTTATTTCATGTTTTCTTGGCAAAAATATTAAAATTAATATTAACATATACAATATGTACATTAGAGTGCATCGATTTTTTTCACCAAAAATGGTAACCCATTTTCGTAATCTGTGGTCAATCTAAGATGTTTTCACGAAGAAACCATAGTTCTAAAATGAATTCCTGGACCGCGCTTTTTGAGTTGAAAAATTCACTTTTTTGAACAATTATATCTCGGGTGTTTATGGACCGATCCTGACAAATTTGGTGTCAGTACTCTAGTTAGGACCAGGACTTTCAAAATGTCACAGAACCAAAGGACCAAATGTCCTTTAAACGTTATTTTCATCTTCGACGATTGCGCGATTCGATTATGTCGAGATATATCCTAAAAAATTAGTCAGAATTTTATAATTTTGGCCCAAAGGACAGTTTTATCGTCCTTGAACTTGTATGTTTTATTGACAGCAAATTAAAAACGTATTTTCTTAAAATTGTATTAAAATATTTTGTAAATTTTCTGTTAATAAAACATACAAGTTCAAGTTCATTTGGTACAGTTTGAAAAAAAAAATTAATGCACTTACGAGCCCAATTCACTATTAATTCGTATGCCCCTTTTTTACTTTAACAGCTATGTAAGTCAAGTCTTTACAGTAAAAAAAATATGTTTGGAAAGGTCTTTTAAATTCCGATTGAATGATGCAAAACTTTCCTTACCCATTAAAAATTTTAATTTTTAAAAATAAGTCAATTTTTCAACTGTTTTCCTTGATTTTTTACAAAAAATTTTTTGATGCAGGAAAATTCTAAAAAATTCTTCGCTTGTATTTTTGATGATTTTTGAAAATTGCTAAAAAGCCACTTTTTGTATGAAAAGTAGGAAAAATGGGTTAAAATGGCAATTTTCAAAAAATCATCAAAAATACTAGCGAAGAGATTTTGCAGTCACTCTTAGAATTGTTTCAAGATTTCTGCATCAAAATGCAAAAATCGAGGAAAACAGTTGAAAAATTGACTTATTTTTTGCATCAATCAAACGAAATTTAAAAGACATTTCCAAATGTATCACTGCGGACGGCAGTCCGCGCTAGTGACAAAAGCAACACGAAGGGTGCAAAGGCGACTATATACACAGGAAGAATGGAAAATTTGCTATGGCTGTCCGATCAGGTCGAGTTATATACCGATCGAAAGGTATCAATTTAACTTACAAATGTGCATATTAAGACTTTTGAACTCGTTCGTGAGATAAACAGGTGTAAGTAGGAGGGGCAAAATTATATTGGAGCTAATGGGGCCGTTGGAGCCTTTTTGAATAATTATTCTAATCAAAATTACGCGTCGATATCAAATCCATTAGGTCAAATGACCACTTTTCCGTCAAATCCCATAAAAAAACCTCTTTTCGAGGTAAAAGTCTAGTGACGAAAACATTTTCATGCCCCAAAATTTCTGATATCCAATTTTGTGACGAATAATATTAATTTTTACATATACATTTTTTTAAACAAAATTTTGGCACTCAGCACATTGCGCTAAAATGTCTCAATTCTTCATACCAAATAAAACTTACTGTTTTGCGCAGTGCCGAATGCAAAAATTTTGTTTAAAATAATTTATATGTAAAAATTAATATTATTCGTCACAAAATTGGATATCAGAAATTTTGGGGCATGAAAATGTTTTCGTCACTAGACTTTTACCTCGAAAAGAGGTTTTTTTATGGGATATCAGAAATTTTTGAATAAGACAACAGAAATTTTGAAATTGCAATATTTTTTGACAGTATAGCTTTGTCAACTTTGTTTATTGCTTGTGTAGCTAAAACAAACTGTCTGGCAACACTGGTCCCCTTTACAAACACACATGCCCAGCGCAAAAGCTATCAGCACTCTTCAACTCTGACTGCTATGACACTTTGCTGCTGCTGTCCTATTTCCATTCTAAGTAAAATTTATATATTCAGCTGACAGGTAATACTGCATATGTACATGCCTAAGAGCCTTCAAAATACCTTTCAACGATATATAAATCGCATCTGTAGCTTCTATCGTTTGGATGCTATGGTTTTTAGCGATTTTCCGCTAAACTAGCGATTTTTCGAAAAAGTCGTAGAACAAACGTTTCTAGATTTTTGAGCGGGAACAAGTCCTCATTCAAACTTCTAAGCTATAAGAAAGATTTGATCCAAACAGACAAACGGATCCTCTTCCAATTCAAAGTTAAAAGTATATATTCAGTTAATAGGTTATATCTTCCAAACCAATAAACAAAACTTTATGTATGATATATCAAAAAACGCGAAATTTTACAAGCTCTCGAAAACCGCCAAAATGTGGAAAAAGTTACCTTATTTCACCTGTAGTTTTTTACCTGTGTACTTTAGAAAAAGTTTGAAGGTATGCTTAAGAGCCCTTCAAAGTACCTTTCCAACGACATACAGATCATATCTGTAGTTTCTATGGTTTGGACACTAAGGGGGTTTAATTTTAGCGGGTTTTAGCGATTTCCCGCTAAACTAGCGATTTTTCGAAAAAGTCGTAGAACAAACGTTTCTAGATTTTTGATCGGGAACAAGTCCTCATTCAAACTTTTAAGCTAAATCTACGATTTGATCCAAACAAACAGACAACAGACTGACTTTTCATCTCGTTTTGAGAAGGGCACCAAAAATTTCAAAATTAATTATCTTCTGAACCAGGGATCGGACTTTGATGATCAAGGTGTCATTCGACGCGTATTTTTGATAAGAATAGTAAAAAATTAAAATAAAAATAAAAAAGGCTCCACCGGCCCCATTTGCTCCAATCATTTAAATTTTTCCCCTCCCACTTACACCTGTTTATCTCACGAACCAGGTGAGTTTACAAAAGTCTTAGTATGCACATTTGTAAGTTAAATTGATACCTTTCGATCGGTATATAACTCGACCCGATCGGACGGTCACAGCGAATTTTCCATTCTTCCTGTGTATATATGCTAGTCGCTTTCGCACACTTCGTGCTGCTTTCGTCACTAGCGCGGACTGCCGTCCGCAGTGAAAGTCAAAGTAACGTTTTGCATTCGCTATTGCTGTTTTTGAGTAGAAAATGTTTCAAAAGAAAGACGCGTGACGTTCGTTAGTTCTGAGGAAAGACCGCCGTTAAACAGCTGTGCGTCAAAGTCAATCAATGAAAGTTTCTCTACTCATGTGCTTGCGAGGTTAGATTTTCTTAACTAACTTTAATTGCGATTTACTCGGGTTGTGTTGAATATAATTCATTTATGCAGAATGGAAAGTAAAGATAATTGTAAGTATATATGTGTTTAACTAAAACTACTTTATATTTATGTTGCAACATTTGCAAATAACTCATTAACCTACATAATCTTAAAACGGTAAAATTTTTTTAATCTTTGACTTTCTGTTAGCTTTTACAAAAAATGACCCCATTTGACCCCTTTCAAATTTAAAATATAAATTAATAAAAGTTTTATAAGTTATTTGCAATTTATTTTAAATTGCGTTCTTTTGCGTCTTACGAGTAATTCCTGGTTTTTTAAGGTGACCTCTGCTTAAAAAAATCGATTTAATTGAAGTATGGCGAAAAGAGTGCTCAAAGAAGGAGCTATATCTCTGGTTGCCAATGACTCCTACTGTCCATAAAGTACTCATACACTCAAAACAATAGAAAATACTGCACTTGCAATGGGTTTTTTTTGGATAAAAAGCTGCTAAATCGCGACACAAAATATACAAAGCCTATAGATTGCATCACGCCAGCAAAAATAACCGCACCAATAACTTATTAAATGTATTTAAAAGGGCTGTCGATACCTCCAAACCTTTAATTTCAACAACATTCTTGAAAAGACGCTTACAAAAACGGAAACGTTCCACACTACCAGCTGAAGTCGTTCAACTGTTATGCTCAGGCGTGCCCATACAAGGCGAATCCAGCCAAGATGTGGAAATTAATGAAAGTGAAGAGGACTCTTTTGATTTAACTTTAGAAAATTAATTAGATTTAAGCGATTAATACATTTTTAATGGTTAGAGAAAATGAATGACTGAATACTAGGCATTATGTTTCAATAAATGGGTGCAAGAGGGTTAATTTTAATTTTTGGTCGTTAATGGGTTAAATTCCATTTTTTTTAAACAAATTTATTCTTATTTATGAAATTCTTACAAGTTTTAGTTTAAATGCCATGATTTTATGGTCGTTATTAATTTTGCACAAAAAAGGGGTCATTTGACCTTTAGTGCGCTGGCTCTAAATATAATTAATTTTAAAATTTTTAGTGGCCTTGTTTGTCAGTTTGTTTGTTTGGATCAAATCGTTGATTTAGCTTAAAATTTTAATGAGGACTTGTTCCCGTTAAAAAATCTAGAAACGTTTGTTCTACGACTTTTTCGAAAAATCGCTAGTTCAGCGGGAAATCGCTAAAAACCGATAAAATTGAAACCCCATAGCATCCA